>VNKB01002071.1:0-99996 GCA_008042735.1 Drosophila leontia | reverse complement strand
CAAGAATATATATGGTTTATGGGGTCGGAAATGATTCCTTGACTTAGAAAAATATTATTTTGTATTATAAAATCGGATTTTTTATATTAAAAAACTTCTTAATTTTTTTTTAAATTAAAAATATCATAACTCGGCCAAAAGAGCATTAATTTTAAATCGGAAAACTGTTCTGTGCAAGATTTTCTACAGTTAATAAATCTGCATTCTTCATTTAAAAATTTTGAAAACTCAATTTTTTATCTAAACCAAAAATTTTAATGATGTAACCCCTTATGAAATTTCGCAAAAATGGCCAAAAAATCGATTTCTTCCGGACATATCTAGAAAGATTCCCCTGTTGATGCTGATCAAGAATATATATGGTTTATGGGGTCGGAAATGATTCCTTGACTTAGAAAAATATTATTTTGTATTATAAAATCGGATTTTTTATCTTAAAAAACTTCTTTTTTAAAAAAACCTTTTTTTAAATTAAAAATATTATAGCTCGGCCAAAAGAGCATTAATTTTAAATCGGAAAACTGTTCTGTGCAAGATTTTCTACAGTTAATAAATCTGCATTCTTCATTTAAAAATTTTGAAAACTCAATTTTTTATCTAAACCAAAAATTTTAATGATGTAACCCCTTATCAAATTTCGCAAAAATGGCCAAAAAATCGATTTCTTCCTGACATATCTAGAAAGATTCCCCTGTTGATGCTGATCAAGAATATATATACTTTATAGGGTCGGAAACGTCTCCTTCACTGCGTTGCAAACTTCTGACTGAAATTATAATAGGGTATAAAGGGTATAAATATAAAGTTGAAATATATATTTTTCACCTAAAAACAATCATTTGTTTATGGATTTTAGATAATTTAAAAAATATGTATTGATGGCAGTTCCAAGCTTTTTTTTCTCAGTGCCAAAACCGTCTCAACTTTTAGTCTCTTTTTCGGTTTCTGTTTCAGGCCGCTTGCTGCCTTGCCAAATGATTTGATTACGTTTTGATTAACGCATTGCACTTTCCGGCGCGGCGCGTTTTGCATGGAGCGCCACCTGCGGCTACCTGAAGGCGTAGCCGGGCCTAATTAATAAGCGGACGAGGGGCCGCAGTCGGCGGCAGTCACTCGGATCCCCGAATCCCACCGATCTCCACCGATCGGATCCACCTTTCTGGGGCCCTGGGCGTCACCCGTTGGCGTCAGCGTAGGCAGGCATTGTAATTATATACGCGTAATTAATTGCGGCGACAATCGATTTGACATCCGAGATAAAAACGGGACGGCTGCCGTGGAGAATTCGACGAGAGCAACGCATTTATCAATATTTGATGAATAATAAATGCATAATTAATTTAATTGTTTTATTGCTACCCAATAAAACAAGGCACGATTGCAATTTAATTGTTAACAAATTATATTCAAATTGTAAGGGTTAATTAGTGATATTGCGACAAGTGGATACCCTTGAAGGGGTTGAGAAATTATAATTAAAAAATTAAATAGAAGAAGGTTCCGATATATATTTTAATATAAGTTAACAAAGAATCTGGTAACCTTTAAATAAAAACAGCAACCTTATCGTAATCTTCTATATATTCATATTTTATACATCAGAAAATGTCGTATTTAACTTATTTATTTAATATTTATTTATCAATAATTTAGAGAGATATCTGAAAAGGTTATTTATTTCACTTTTCTCCTTTTGCGATTATTTTGGCCCGATTTTTAAACTAAACTTTGAGACTACTTAATATATTTTGTACGGATATTTTCGATAAATATATACTTTGATATATTTCGATATATAAATACTTTTTGCTATGCCTAAAGTGTAATCAATTGGTAAAAGGTTAAAATGGGTCAAGAGCGCCAATTAAACACTCTAAATAAATGAAATTAATTACATTTTAAAGGTAAATTGGTGCTGGAAAAAAGCAAATACTTTAAACACGTGCCCAAAGAAAAATGTAAATTCGTTAAATACAGAATTCTAAGCAATTCCAATTGAGGATTGTATTTATATTTTACTTAAAAGAAATATATCATATTTTAAATAATGCTTTCAACCCTAATAAGGCTTAGGCTTCTTAAATAATAAATAATTTATTAAAAGAAACAATATTATTTACCATCACATAATCCCCTAGAACTAGGAAAAACCCAAAAACAAATATGTATATATTTCCTCACACTTGCACTCAGTACTCCGAGTCCTCGAAAATTGTTAAACCTTATCAGTAGTGTCTAAGCTGGCAAATAATAATATTTTAATTTATTTATTGAGCACAAACGCACAAGCAACACACCGGCTTTCCGTTTGTAAATAAATCAAAATAGCTAAATTATTTGACGCTTTGAGAGCTGTAGCTACTGCGGCTTTTCATGCCGACGGCGTGTTATTCCATTTGTAATTAAATTAATTGGGTTTTAATTCAACGCGATAAGCGAGACAGCAAAAACCACCAGGCGGTATTGACGCTCGTCCAGCTGTCAACAACAAATAATGAAAAAAAAAATGTACATATATATGTATTTATAAATGCATTCGTTATTGAACCCAGCCTGACACCCGACAAATCGCGCAGGAATAAAAATTATAATGCAAACAATTTGATAATCACTCAATTGTAATCTTAATTTGCCTAACCTCCACTTAAACACATACATCTATACGCATTTATACGTATATTATAAAGGCAGAGAGCGAGCTGCGAGAGAACGCGCATACGCCATGTGGGCTAGCCACAGATTGCCTGATTAATTAAATATTAATTGCCACTTGATAAGAAAGACTTGTTGCTTCGTCGCTTCTCAATCCAACACGATCGCTTCACGAAATCAATAAAGAAAGCTTTTTCGAGAATTGTGAAATGTCCGTGACAATCGGTTGAACTCTTTATATATAGCACAGATTATTATATTGTAATTATAGTAGGAATTTTTAAATTTCACGCTTTTCAGAAATATTGTATAAGCGCCGCCGTTTCGTAACGTGCTAATTTTTTCCTAATTAGTTCACTTTTTCCTACATCAATTCGCTGCGGTCTCATTCCCGATTTGTTCCCAATATAAATTACAACATATGGCCGTCGATCTTACGCAATCGTTCAGTTGAAAAATAACACCTCTAATCAGGGGGAAAAAATATTGTTTTGCTTGGAATTTTAATCAGCAATGAGGCGACACTACTTTGTAAATAGTAAATACATTCTTTGCTTTAGTATTTAGCATTTCAGGGAATTGAAATGTTTTGAAAAAGCAAGAAAGTTGTTTTTGTTGATATTCCAAGGAAATAACCTAAAGAGGAACTTTTGTTTGTTCGAATTTTAAGATCTTAGAAATTGGATTCAGCTTAAAAGTCAAAAGATTAAGCTTTAATTTCAATTATTTCCATGAATTAATGTATTTATTCGACATTTAAAAAGATATTCCAAGGAAATATTATACTTTAAAGATTTAAAATATATTCCCCCATAAAAATAAAAACACTTCTTTAATTTTTTTTGTATAATTATATATTTTTTTTCAAATGATCTTTTTAATGATTCGTCTCAGCACTTTCTGCTCTTGTTTTTGTATTATTTTTTCACATTTTTTGTTTAATTTTACGATTTAATGATTAAACAACTACAGAGGATTAACGCTATATGGTGTTTATAGTATATTATTATGCTTGTATGAACTATATGTATAGGGTCTGTGGTATTATCGTAGAGTACTTTAACGGCATAGCTGTGGCTTTAGATTTATTTTAGTTTGGATGCTTAGAATTAGCTTTAAATACACACGATCGATCCATTTTCGCTAGACTGACTTACAATGCAAATTACACAATACACAATTCGAAATGTATAAATTTAGTTAATGTTCTTGATGGGTTTTCACGCTCATTGACTCGTTGAGAGTGGTGCAAAAATAAATTATTGTTGTTGATCCAAAACAAAAACGAAACAAACGATGTTGATTGAGCTTACGCACTAGAGTTTTCTTTCTTTTTTTATGTACAATTAGGAAACATATCTTTCTCTCGGCATTATATATACATACAGAGTTCGATCGTGGCTAATCGGGGTGCTTAGTCGGGTCTTTAATCTTATAGTATTTACAGGGCGTGCATTTGAAACAACATTTGGAAGTATCGTAACATAAAATGCGCTAACATCACAGCAAAATTTTGGGGGTTTCCGCTTCAGCTTCGGCTTTTTGGTTACCAGGATTGGGGGGACTATGGCTCCGTTGGCGTCTCTGTTGGGCCAACTGGGCCGCCACTTATCCCAGGTGCATCAGGCTCGGATGGAAGTACCCGGCCATGGCCCACTGGGCGCCCTGCGCTCCCCGTCCCAGCAGCGCCATCTTGTGCTTCTCGATCTCCGCCTCCTGCAGCCGCTTGGCCTTGGCCCGCCGGTTCTGGAACCAGATCTTCACCTGCGTCTCGGTCAGCCGGAGCGACGAGGAAAACTCTGCCCGCTCGGCAATGCTCAGGTACTGCTTCTCCCGGAACTTTTTCTCCAGCGAGAGCAGCTGCTGGGTGGTGAATGGAGTGCGGGGCTTCCTATTCGGTTTGTGCTTTCGCAGGTTGCACTTGATCCTAGGCGGTTCGTTGGCATCTGGAAGGTAGATGGAGAGAAGGGCGTTGGTTAGTCGGCTGTTACTTTTATATTTAATTGGAAAATATAGAATTTTAATGTAGAAGAGTTCTTTTGTTTTGCCGGATTTATATTTATAATAGAAGATACTTCCTAAAGTGAACAAGATGCTTCCCTGCTTGAGCCTAATTATAAACTAATTAAATATACATTTATAAATAAATACAGAACACTTAGTAATATATATTCAGGACAACCTCTCTGAACTTCTTCCCCTTAAAATTGTTATTACTGTATTTGCCAGAACAAAGCCCTGTTGAATGCTGAATGAAATGGGCTGTCAACTGCCGCCTGTCCTTGGCCTTGTCAATTTGGCTAAAAGCGGCAGCGGCAGCGGCAACAATATACGGTAATTACTCCTTTAAGTGGCCAATAAATTTGCTGTCTAAACTATTTGTCAGACAAAGCAGCAGCAGCAGCAGCAGTAGCGACGGGAAATGCATTCCCCGATGTGGATGTGGATCCCCAACCCGTATCCCCCTCGTGCCATATCTCAGTTCGATTCTTTCTGCAAAACAATTTTAATTTGGGCATTTTGTTTTGGCAAACAAAGGCGGCAGAGAGGCGAACGAAAAAAGACAGGAAAAAAAAAAACAAAAAAACAGAAGGAAAAACAAAGCTAAAAGAAACGTCGTGCAGGCCTTATAAAGACGCCGGATAGCAGCAGCTGTTGCAAGCTGCAAGTTGCATGCCTTCGGAGTGGAGTGTTGTTAATGAAAGTAATGAGCTTGCCACAAACCACAGAGATGCAAATGGCATTTTAAAGATGCAGTCAGTCCGGGTCAGATCTCTCCCGAGAGATCCCCAAAGGCACGCGTAATTTATTGGGCATTTTGTTTTGCAAAAGGAGTCGGAGGAGCACTCAGAGGAGTGGAATCAAAATAAAGACAAATGCAAATGATATGCAGCGCTTTAATTTTACGCATAATTGTGCAAATTGAAATTGCCGAGTGACAAACGTTGGCCAAGTTTTCTACATGCCTTTTGTAATTGCTTTTTATGCTCTGCATTTTGGCAAATGAGCCATTAAACAATAATAATAAACAAAAGAAAGAGGAGACTAGACAGTCGATGGGAAGAATTTAAGGGGGGAACGTAACATTAACATTTAAATAGAACATATTCCTTTCTTTTCACTCAATTCCTTCACAAAAACTTGATGTGTTCACACACATTTTGTGGCACATTACGATATACTCTGTTCGATAAACAAATAAATGTCGGACAACCCGCCATAAGGCCATAAAAATGCGACTCGCGATGGAATCAAAACTAATAACCAACTCTGGCCTGGAGCTGCTGCTGTCTGGGGCTCATTAAGTAATTAGTGTGACATGTCAGAGTTATGTTAATGCGCCGGGCTTATCGTTCCGATACGTATGCATGAATATAATTTCACTTATTTGTGGGTCTGGCGGAGCAGGCAGCTCTCCGGGTCGTAAAGCCACTTCGGATGGCCAACTAACAAGGTGAAACGAAATGTGAACACTCCCGATAAAGCCACCAGTCTGGAATCCAGATTTCGTATATATATAATGAAGATGCAGTCGAAAATGTTGTGTCTTACAGACTCTGAGACGCTGCCTGGCCTCTATAAATATATACATATTCTGTGTAAAGTTTTTGATTCGGTTTTGTTTTGTTTGGTTTGGTATTTTGTTGTCGCTCTTGTCTTGTATTGACCATAAATTAGTGGCCAAATTAGCATATAAACGAGGCCCTTTTTTCGCCTTTGTCACAGGTTTATTTTTTTATGACATTTTCTTTACAATAATATTTATACTCTCTGCTTGAGTTTAATATTTATATGCAATTCGTGGTCCAATTATGGCTGCCTTTGTAATAATATTTATACCAAGATGAGATTATTATTTAGATTATTATCTATTTGAAGTTTCCTTGGCTTTTAAACTAAATATTTGTATTATTTACAACTTGTTTTCTTTAGTTTGCTGCCGTTTTCTTTACATTTATTTCAAAATTAATTGCTCATTTGTCGCTAAATTGCTGGAATGGGGTTTCCATTGCAAAGTGAGCTGGATTTTCCGGCTCCCCTCGCGTGTGCCCCGCCCCAATGGAAATGCCTTTGGCTTTGGTTGCGAAAAACCTGCAGCGAAAAGCCCAAAGAAGAGACAAGAGACGAGAGACATGGGGGCGAGAAACCAGAGTGCGAGACTTGTTTTCGCCTTTTTGCTCTTTTATAGGCATTGTTGCTGGTGACTTTTATGCACAGAGAATTGTTTAGAGTATACAAAATAATAAATTTAGATTATAAATCAATAAAACAAATTTTAGAAAATATTTAGTAGAACTCAAAATAAAAAAGAAAATATTTTAAAGGTTAAATTTTATGTTCTTTGTGATATTTTCATCTAAATTTAATTCCCATTATTTTTTAATTTAATTTTTTTCAAGTAAATCATATATTCAGTCTAAATATTTCCTTTCAGTGTGCAATGTTACTGCTACAGCGGCAATACGTCGCCATTGCCAGTGCAAATACATGCCACAAACGCCAATTGTGACATTTAGCCTATGTTTGTAATGGATTTTCAATTAATTTGAGTTCTCCGGTGTATTGTAGAGGCGACATCGTATAAGAGCAACGGCAGCAAATGAGACAGGCCAACAGGCAATTGTGAAATTTACGCGTATCGCCTCGGATCGGATCGGTTCGCGGAGAGAAGGCAAAAAAGCCATACCAAATCTCTGTATATAGACGAGCGGTGACAACGCTCGATTGATTTGCGGTGCAAATTGCTGGCAATTAATTCTTCATTAAAGCGTTTTCGCATAGCACTTGACTTGGCTCTATTTTTTCTTCTTCGGTGAAAACCGTTGGCGTTGAGCAACGCTGGTCCAGTGGGGTACCATAGCCAGCCAAATGGGCAGATGGCTAATGCAATTACACGCTTACGGTCAAAACGGCAATCGCTTGGGGGCCACATATATCCATCGCCTAGGTCTATGAGCTGATTTCATAATGAGGGATTTTAATTAGCTCCAAATAGGAGGCAGCTCTAAATGAATGATTAAGCCAGATCGAGTGGGTCCTGGCCAAAGGGAATTATTCCCCAGAGCGCGTAAGGCATTAAAATTGCAATCGGCCGATGAAGAGGCCCTAACACCGGTTAAACGAGTCAATTAATTAGCCAGAAGCGTGTTAATAATAACCAGTTGCCTTAGATCTCCAGGTGCAGGAAGAGAAAAAGGGGAGTGCTTTTTGAAGATAAAAATATGTATAAATTAAAAATGAAACAAAATAAAATTAATAAAATCAATAATTGATTTTTAAGGTAAATAACAATGGGAAAATTAAATAGAAATTATAAGAGTATTAAAAATATCCTCATTTTAATATATTTAAGTTCTTAAAAAATGCGAAAACAAGCATATAAAAATAATTAAATATGGTAATTACACTCCCATGTTTTTTAATTTTAAAGTTACTTCATAAACAAGGTTTAAATATATTTTAAAAATATTATTACCCCTATTAATCTTTGTAAAAATATTTTTAAAAATATTTTAGATAAGAAATCGGTTTTCTTTACTGTTAGTTTTGAATTGAATTTTAACCTATTAAAACTATTTTCCATTATTTCTTCAGTCATCAAATGATTTTTTCTCAGTCCATCTTGACCACTGCCCACCTGTGCAACTCTTTGGAAAATCTTGTCACATTGCGTGCCTGCTCTCGGGCAGTATCTATTTAGTGAGTGTTTTGCAATGAAGTTCGCTGCCTCTGGGCAAGATAAGGCCTTTCCTCCGATACATATATACACACTCGCAGATACCACCAGTTCCCGTGGGTTGGGCGCTGTCTTATGACAGGTTCCAAATGCCATTTAATTACTCAGCTGTGGCAGCAGCGCACAACAGCACTATTAGCGAGCACAACAGCCAGCAGCCAGCACATCCAACAGCTCAAATTAGTTGAACTACCAATTGTCTACAAATATTTGGCAAAATGTTAACCAACTTTAACACACACACACACTATAGAGAGAAAGGTAGATAGAGAGGTTCGGTGGGGATCTTTAAGCCATGCCAGGAGGCCAGATCCACCTTCGCCACCTCGTCTGGCTTTGGTAATTTAATGCAAATAAATTTTATTTACCGAAAACATACATCAAAATGTCTGCACCGCCGCCGGCTTAACCCCTCGCTGCCCCTCGGTTTTGCACGTTAGATGGCGTGCAGAATGCAAATATTATTTTAGCTTTCGAAGGAGAGCCTTGCAAATGGTGTTAAAACGCATGCAAACCGGGCCTTGCCCCCGTCTTAACCCTCAGCAGCCGCCGCCGTTGCCGCCTGCTGTCAACATTTAAATTGCTGCCGTTGGCCTGTTTGAAAATTGCGTGTTTTGGGGTGGGCGTAGCTGACATGCCACGCCCCAACGTTTTGGCCAGGTTTCTCCTCTCTCTCTAACCAATTTCAGAGTCAGTTGGCGCGTGTGTGTGTGAGTGTGTTTATGCAATGACTCCCAAGTTGTTGCTCGTTTGTTCAGCTTGAAAATTAATTTCTATAATGGCTGCCAAGAATTGCAGCTGCAATGCGTGGTGGCTTCCCAGAGAGGCTACAGGGGGTTAAAAGAAGCTTAAATGCTTCGTAAAAAGTTTGGAAAATATGTGGAAAAGTGGAAAAAACAAAAGGGAAAAGGCTAGAAGGGGGTGGCGAGTGTGTGTGCACTGTACGTGACTTGACTGCGCTTGCAATTAGTTAAATTATGAAGGCACAAAAGCGAAATTCCCATTTTGCAACACGAAAATGTTAATCAAATTGCCAGGAAAACATAAAGGAAAATTGCAAAGAAAAATGAGAAGGAAATTTAAGAATTGCGACTAGGGAATACTGGGTATATGAGCTATTAATTAATTTATTCTGAACTTCAAAAATTTTTAATATTTAAATAATAGGGTCTAGGCACAATTTTAAAGCTTTTTAAGATATAATATCTTTAGATACATTTTCAAACTAAATCTTAATTGTGTAGCTTTCATAGATCCAGAGATATATGCATAAATTCTCTTGAGCGGACAGTCTAACGGACAAGATCACATAAATAGAACATACTCTTTGTTTCTCTTAAAAAAATCCTAAAAAAATTTAAAAACCCCGAGTAAAACTTGAATAAAATTTACCTTAGGGCCCACACACACACCCTACCCACAACAACAAGCGGAGCAGAGAGCGCGCGTGTGTTCCCAAAGCCTAATCGGAGGTAGTTTAATTTAATAGGCCATGAAGGAGACGCCGACAAACGGTAGCAGCGCAGCCGACAGATACCCAGATACTCGACCTGTATCTGCAGTTGGCAAGGCACTAAGTACCTAACACTTGACATAATGCCGCAAGAAGATAGCGGCAGGTCAAGACAGAGAACTCCGGAGATCCCCCTCCGGATCTCATCGTCGGTTCACAAAAGACAGCAACCTGCTGGGCTAATGAGACACGCTGAATATATCGGAGGACAGGAACCCGAAAAAAAGCAGCTGCCAAACGAAAATGAAGTTGTTCCCGGGTATTTTATACACAAGCACCAGTTGACAGCCAAATGACAAAATAAGCGGCAAATGTTTGGAATACTTTATTTATCTTTTATAGAATTTGAACAAAAGATAGCTCAAGTGGTTTGAAGTCGTCGAAGGGAAATTGATGGGCCCACCATTCGAGATTGATTTATTTCCACAACTCAATTTTCCTATTTAAAGCCCATTTAGGAAGGGAATTAATTTTCCATTTTCAAATCAAAAGTATGCGGCACAAGACGACGCCCTTCCAAGGCTTGTTTTTGTGCCAAACCAAACTGACAGCTCTATATAAAACAATACCTGCAAACCAACACAAAAACCAAGAAGTATTGTTCGGGGAAACTTTATAAATAAAAAGCAAAAAGCACAAATTTACACTTTTTTTGCAAAGAGCTTTTTGTGCTTAAGGCTTGCGGAAACGCAAGGTTCACATGTCAGTTGCCCGGCATCAAAGTGTGACTTGGCCAGGGTTTTTCCCCCTGGATTTTCCCCTATACAAACACACACACACTCTCTCTTTTTTGGAGGCTCCAGGAAATGCAGGCAAAGTGTGAACTGTGCATGCAGATAGAGATCGGATAGTTTAACCCGCCGCCAGACTCGCTTCAATTAGTCTGGTCAGTCAGTTAGACCGGGTTTTAGGGTTTTTATGCGTTATTATTAGATTTTGGGGGACGGACACGAGGGGGCTGGCTGGCTGACTGGCAGACCGGAAAGCGCCGAAAAATGAATGAATAATCTGGAATCAGACGGTGGGCCAATTGAGGCAAATCAGAACCGACGCGACGCGACTCTCATCATCATCATCATCATCATCATATATAGTAATGGGTCCCGGCAATCAGGCATATTTCATTGTTTTATTTAAGGCCCTCCTCTCCACAATAATAATTGCCACGCACTTTGACTACACAACTGCAGTCACGACGATGGCTACGATGATGATGGTGACTCCGGTTATGAGGTGGCCATGATGGAGCACCCGCAGCCACACACCATCGATGATGATGCCAATTAAGCCGACGAGGCGGTTAAGTTAATTGAATTAAAATGCGACACAAAATGGTGTAGATAAACTTGCCAGGGAGACAACGGAGAAACAATGGCTAAATAAATTGTTTTTAAATACCTATATATATGTTTTTAAAAATATTATAAGGTTTTTTTGATCTCTGGTTTAATTTTCTATATTTTTCACAGGTCAAGGAATTATATATTAGGTGAAACAGGAGAGAATGAAGAACATTTTTATAATTTTAAGCCTATAAACCTTTCTTATTAATAAATATTTTAAAAATAATTTATTAAAATAATTTCTATATATTTTCTGATTAATCTTGGCACCTTCTCTTCCTACTCCTAAAACACCTTTTGAAACCCTTGAACTTCCCCAAAGTTAAGCACTTGTCTCCGATAAGGTTTATCATTTCCTTAATACAAAAAACAAAGATAAAAAAAAACCGGCAAAACAAGCTCTCCAACTCAAGACAGAAAAAATAGGAATATATAACGACACTTACCTCCTCCAAATCCTTGTCCCGGAAACAGACCCGGCGGTCCGAAGGGCGGCATTTGCCTGGCGCCCGGCCATGGCACACCGGCGCCCATGCCCGTCCAGGCCACCGCCGCCGCTGCCAGAGCACTAAAGGGCGTGGGGCGGATGGGCACGTGGCCAGAGGCCAGAGCCGCCGGCGACAGGATCGCCGAGGACATGTGCGCGCCCGAAGGATTGCCGACGCTGTGCGGAGATTCCATGGATTTGCCGCCGCCGCTGCTGTCGAGGCCGTCGGGTGTGGAGCGCGGAGAGTCATCGGCATTCATGTCCTCGATATCGATGTCCTCCTCCTCATCGTGATCCGGGTCGGCGTCGTGCTCCTGCAGGAGCTCCTCGTCGTACTCCAGATCAGAGTCCGTGTGACTGCCCAGCGGCGAGTGGCGCTCGCTCTTCGAGGGCAGGCAAGGTGTGACTCCCGCTCCAGAGCCTGGAGCGGATCCCGGCGCCACGGGCGTAGAGCTGGGCGTGCTGCTGGTGGAAGCTGGCGGGGAATTAACCCTCGCATCCGCCGCCTGCTGCTGTTGTTGTTGCTGCTGCTGCTGTCTCAGCTGAGCGGCCATGGCCTGGTGATGGACATGTGCCGCCGCCTGGAGCAGGTGAGCATGATGCGCCACCGCGGCGGGATGGAAGGTGGTGGTGGTCACAGGCACTCCAGCAGGAACAGAAGCCACAGCCGGCGGCGGGGGCGTGCTGCTGGCCTGGGAGATGGGCGATGTGGCCGCCGAACTAGAGAGATTCGTGGGGGCTTCTCCGGCTGCATTTGGTGGCGTTCTCGGTCTCGTGTCCGCCAGGAGCGAGGCCACACTGAAGTTGCTCAGTCGGGAGGTGGTCTTGTGCAGGTGATGTGCCGGCGGATGCACTGCGGCCAGCTGGAGAGCCGCCTGCTGCTGCTGTTGCTGCTGCTGCTGTTGGTGCTGATGATGCTGCTGGAGCAGGTGCTGCTGGTGGGCCAAGAGCAGGGCCGACGGCGAGGTGGGACTGCTCAGGGGATGCAGGCTGGGACTGAGGCTGGCCATGGTGTTGGAGCTGCTGGTGGTGGAACTGCTCCCGCCGCCGCTGGAGAGGCTGATACTGCTCGGCGGCACCGTGGGGCTGGTCATCGTCTGGCGCAGGCCGGTCACTGTCATGCTTAACATAAAGCCTTCTGAATAATTGGGGTTTTTTTTTGAGTCTTTCTCTGGGGGCTTTCCAAAATCTATACTGGGCCTTAGAGTGCTCTTTTCATTCTAGAAACTGGCGAAGAATTGGAAGGGAAGTGTTCAAACTTCTTTGTTTTTGTGTAGAGTTTTAGAATTATAATTTCATTCTAAAATCTTTTGTCAGACATTCTCCCAGAAGTCGGCTGCTGTATCTGTATCTTGTAGTTCACTTGTGAAGAATTTAAAAGTTTAGTGTTTCAAATTGTTCACTTTTATTTAATTTATATTTATTCGGTTTGAATATTTAACTTGAGCTTTCCGTCTGCCTTAATTTGTTTTGATTATCTCTCTTATTTTGTTGCTGTTAATTAAATGCGCTGCTCGTCACACGCGCTAATTACACACACTCGCGCACACGCGGCTCTGAGGTTGCTTCACAGTTAGTTTCTGCGGAGAATCGTTGAGCGAGTTCAGCGGAGAGAGAGCGTCCTCTTGAGATCACGTCTGTTTTGCGACTGAAATATGGGAATAATGCCGCTGAACACCAAGCGGCGACACAGATACGCACGCACACTGCCGCGGACACAGTGGTGGTGGTGGCTTCCGAAAACCGGATATGCGCTCTCGCTCTCTCTCCCTCTCGCTTAGGTCGGGCCCCGCAGAGTCGACACCATTTTTATTGGCTCGAGTATGGCCCTCTCGCTCGCGGCTACTTTTTTCTTTGGCATTTTCTCCACTTTTCTGCTTTGCGCCGCCTTCTTTTCTCGCTCGCTTTATTTCCAGTGTGGTGAGTACGGGGAACAGAGATGGGACGAGTGGCTGTATATAGTTGTACCGCTCGCACGCCTAATTATTATTGAATAATTCAATCTTCAAAGCGTTTTTCCACTTTGTTCTTTTTTTCGCCGAGCTGCTGCGCGTATTAGCATTTTATAACAAGCAGCGACGGCGGCGGCAAACGCTTGTCCATTTCCACTTGGGTTTCCCTCTATGGTTTTCCTCGCTAATGCCGTCTCCCTCTCACCGCCTTCAATGACTTCATTTGACGTCTGCAAGTCTGTGATTTTACCAGATATATATCGCTATATACAGGGGTATTAGTCGCCCGAAAAGGAACCCGAATTTAATTGGTACTCGGTGGCGTATGAGCAATGTCCTTAGCGAAAAAAAAAAAAAAAACAATATAATAAATAATAAGCCCATCATTAAGCGAGCAGCATTATCGCAAAGCTGCAATCTCGGTCAGGAAATTATGTTTTTTTTTTTTTAGCAGTCTTCATCTGCTTTGTCGTCCTTCTGGTTGCCTTTTATGTGTGTCCTTTGGGCGAGCACCTCGGCAGATAAGCCATAAAAATAAGCATCGGTACGCATAAATCGGGCATTTTTGGGTTCAGAAAAATCACACAAATTCTGGGAAATCAATCAGGGACACTGAGAGAAAAAGTAGCTTAGAGGTATAGTTTTAAAAGGGTTTCTATTGAGATTTAAAGGAGAGACTAGAGGTTTTTCAATCCAGAAAAATAAATCTAAAAAATGATTGGTAAACAACATAATTAAAATAAAATATTACAAAAAATATAATATATTCCAAAATATTCCAGGATTATATCTCAAATTTTGTTATCCCAAATAATAAACTTTATAATGGTGTCTCTCCAACGAATAAACTGCATAAAATAAAGGATTTCCATTCCGCCAACATCATCCCACTCTGTTTATAATTTTACTCTACAAATTAAACTCATTTTAAGGATTATTATGCGAAATTGTTGGCTCGAAAACTTTTCACCAGCAGCAGTAGAAGGAGCAGCCATTGTTTCGCCAGCTCTTTTGTTTTCCGCTGGAGGAAAATGGGCTTTTGGCTTGGAGTTTTCAGTGGGCGGAGTTTTCAGCGGGTAGAAAGTCGGGGAAGGGATTTTTAATGGCAATTGCCAGTGGGAGACGAATAAAGAGCTCAATTAGAACAGTTGACGAATGGCTGTCGGCTGTCTGAAGGTTTTAATTAGTTGCTAACGATTCTGAAAGGGGTTAATTGGGGTTTTATTTGTAAGAAAGTAATATTAAATGTATAATTAAATTAATTTTAAAATACTATAAAATAAGAAGAAGTACTTGAGATATAAGGAAATAAATTAAATATATTTTATCTTTTAGTAAAGAAAGAAAAATGTAATTTCGTTGTATAATATAAGATAGTTTTCAGAAGAGAGAAAAAAAAAATGTGTAATTAAATTTAACTATGGTTCATCAAAGGATTTTTATTTTTCATAAGCTATAGAATTTTCTTTATCAATTTTCAATAAATAACCAAAATATATTCCTACATTTCCTATACAATTATTATTAATTTCACCCAATTAGAGCCCCGACAATAATCCAATTTATAGTCTTCCCATATTCCCAGCCATTCAATTAACTCTTGAAATATCTCTTGCCACTTTTTCCGACTTCACATCGTTACTGGCTTCGCTGATTAAAAACATTTCCTTACTTCCCCAAAAGTTGAGCACTTCATTACCGAGAGACAGACAATTCCGCTTTCTTTTCAATTAAATATTTCGAAATGGCAACAAAATGTGTTGAGTGCTGAGTGGAGGCTGGGCAGCTCATTAATATTATTATTGTCTTCATCGCGTTTTCTAGAGTTTGGCGGGCCCGTTGGCAAAAACAATTATAGCCAATTACAAATATTAATTTCTCAGGCGAGCTTTTTCTCTTTTATTTTTCCCTACTTAACCAGCATCATTATTCATTGCGCTTTGAAATACGCAAATGGGCACCGAAAAAAGAGAGGGATACGAAAACGAGGCGCAAATTAATTTTTCAATAAACATCATAAGCGAGTCTCAGCCCCCGCCGCTGACCACTGAGCCCAAGATGAAACGAAACCGGCAAAAGCAACAGCAACAGCAACAGCAAAAGCAACAGCGGCAGCAGCACCACCAAGTCGGCCAATAACAAAAGCACCAACAAAGTCCACGCTCCGGCCAAGTTGGTCAATTGATAAATGGCCGCCGATTTGGCTGCGTGCAGTGATGCCAAAGCACCAGAAAATGGTATAAAATTATGGCTAAAATGAGATTTTTAGGAATAACTGGAAAATAAAGAGGGTTCTTGGGGGTATTGAAAGGGTATTTCGAATGTTTTTTATATTTTTAAAAATACTTCATTATAGAATAAATGATTTTTAAGTATTTTACAAGCTCAAAGTTAAAATGAAATTACATTTTTGAAGTACAAAAACCTCATAAAAAGCCATACTTAAGACCATTAGCTTTAATTTATCACCAAATCGTAACTTTTTTAGACTTATTAATATTTTAATAATAAAAAATATATTTAATCCCTAAAAAGAACAAAGTTTTGGCTTTAAAAAATCCAATCAAACACCTCTAAATGCGTGGATCGAGTAGAGCAAGTCATTTTCCATTTTTCCTTCCCTGCTCTCGTCTGTATGTAAATGTTTTGATAGTTTTTCATAATTTTTCGAATTTATATTTCCCGCCAAGCGATTTGTGTTTCGATTTTTAGAAGGAGGTGTGAGGAGGCATAGTGTGTGTGTGTGTATTTGTGTGGGTGTTGCATATTTATGTGGGTTGTAAATTTATTTATTTTGTGCTTCGTGTGCCTTTTTTTGTTCAGCAATTAAATGAGAATTTCGTGTTTTATTGTGCAATTAATTCCGAATTGAATTGCATAATTGTTTGTATCCGAGAGTGAACAATTACCCAGTCAGCAAATTGATTACTGGTGTGGGTTTAGAATTAAAAAAAAAGATGAACTAGAGGGTTAAGAACTTGGAATTTAATCAATTGGATTGTAGAATATAGTGAATTACTATAGTGTTTTTTATCATAAAAAAAACTAATATATTTTTGGCTTCTTTGACATTTTCTTTGATGTATTCTTCAAGTATTTGTTACTATTTAAATTTAGAAAAAAATCTGTTGTAAATTTCAAAGATGTAAACTCGATTTTTATCCTCCCTAAACCTTTAGTTAATACCTCCCTTATTTCCATTTAATTATCTGTATTTAAACCCCTCCTCCTTTCTCTCTCTCCACAAACATAATTAGCAGCTCCACGAACTTGAACCCATTCCCTCTTCCCCACCACTGCCAAAGGACCTTTAAACGAGGCTAATTTCATGGCGACCCCAGCAGCAACCAGTTATCCTGAGCCAGGATAACCAGCCAAGCGACGCATAATCAAAATTTCATTATCCTTGCGATGCGTTAAATCGCTTAAACAGGCCGAAAAAGCAATGTGCCAACACAACCACCCACCCAGAGGAGACCGAAAAACCAACAGTTGACATGTTGACAGTTCAGAAGCGCCCGCTCGAAGGACATGCAGGATGAGGCTGGTGCGAAACTCCGACTCAATAAACGTTATTGCAGAGAGATGGCTGAATCGACGGGGGGATTTTCGCCTTTTCGCCTTTGGGTTGTTATTGAGGGGTTGGTTTTGGCGAGTAAATAAACCATCCCCCTGTGGCATACACACACACCCTGCGGTTGTCAGTCATTTACACACACACACACACACTGATACACACACTAAACGGCGGGGTGTGCGTTGATGATGGCGCAGCGCTCGTTTATTGAATTACATCCGCATCGCTGAGCATTTAACGAGCTCTCGGGTGTCGTTTTGCTGATGGCGTAAATGTTTGGCAAACAACAAGCAAATAAATAAAGTTCTGATTTGCCACTGATTGCCTTGGTTCATTTTTTTTGACTCCCTTTTTTGGGTGGGATTTGATCTTCAACGAAGTTCGGGGCTGATTGACAGCAAGTCCACCATTCAATAATTGCAGAGAGGAAAAAAGTGGCCACTAATTAATATTATAATTACATAATAATGTGTGTTAAAAGGACAGTTATTAGAGGAGGTAAATTATTACTAATAATACGTAATTTTATTTGAATTTTTAATCAAGTCGAAAATTATATTTAATGAACAGAAACCTACGCTACGCACAGACTATTTTCCTCTGTACTTTTTTGTGAATTAAATGATCTTGTTAGTTATTCATATATGGAAAATGTATAAATAATAATATTAATAACTAAAACAAATATATTGTTATTAATTTAGTATTAGTATAAGTTTGCAGCTAAGCTTCTTTGGAAAAATCTGATGCTAAGCTTTCAGCAAAACCGTCAGGCTCCTTGTGTCTTTTAGACTCTGCTTTTTAATTTATTCCTGTTATTTAATTTAAGCATAAAAATGTAATTTGCAATTTATATATAATAAATTCACTTATATTTAATAATAGATCTTTTTATTGTTATTCCACAAATCCACAAAAGAAATCTATTTCTTTTTTCTCTTTTCATAAACCCAAATATAACAATTTATACTACATTATATTCATAATTTTGCCATAAATAATTTCTTATAAATATTAAAAAAATAACAACAAGTGACAATAAAGCCCCGAGCTTAAGTATTCTTTTCTTGCCGTGCCAACACACAAAGAACAGCAAAAATCTCGACGTGCGTCGCAAACTCGTTTATGATTATTATTTTTTGTTCGCTGCCATTTTTATTAATTCACTTTGCATTTATTCCATTCGACATTGTCTGGGTGTGTGAGAGAGAGTGTGTGTGCTGGTATTATTTCTACCCTAGACAGGTTCTTATCTTCATTGCCGGCATAATGCCAGATAAGCGCAGGACGACGTTGGCAAACAACAAGGAAAATTCCCACCTCCATTACTCTCTCAGTACAGCCACCCTTGGCTGCGGCAAGCCGGGTGCCCCATAAAAATGTAAATCAAATAAATTTACCTAATATCAAATTTCCCCTTCAGCTGGCAGGCTAACAAGGCAGAGCAGCATCCTCCTCCTGCTCCTCCTCCTTCTGCTCTTCCTTGCCATTTTATCCCGGCCTGGTCCCTTTTCCACTTTTCCACCCCAAGCGGCATCATCATCATCATCATTCACGCTCATCCTTTATCCGCTCGTTTAACAATCGTTTAATAATTTAGCCTGGTAAATAACACTAACACTAACACTCCAATCCCGACCAGACCCGGCAGAGACCCAGAAGCCAAGTCTTGGCAAAAGGCGTTCGCTCGTTGCGTTTGCTTCTGCCGTGTGGGTGCGGGGTTTCCTGGTTACAGTGGAAGTCTTGTAAATAAATTGGATTTTTAATTATTTAGAAATATTTTAGAAAGCTAAGAGTGTAAATTATATATTAACAAGAAAGAACGCTAACTTTGGCCAGGCAAAGTTTGTATACCCTTGCAGGTAACAATTAAAATATATCATAACTAAGGCAAAAATTCATTAATTTTGATTCGAAAAGCAGTTTTGTGTTAGTTTTTATTAATTTAAAAAAACTGCATACCAAATTTAAAATTTTAAGAAATCAAAATTTTGGGCCATCTTTGCTAATTTTAATGATGTAACCCCTTATCAAATTTCGCGAAAATGGCAAAAAAATCGATTTCTTCCGGACATGTCTAGAAAGACTCGCATGCTAATGCTGATCAAGAATATATATGGTTTATGGGGTCGGAAATGATTCCTTGACTTAGAAAAATATTATTTTGTATTATAAAATATGATTTTTTATATTAAAAAGCTTCTTGATTTTTTTTATACATTTTTAAATTTTAAATTATCATAACTCGGCAAAAAGAGCATTAATTTTAAATCGGAAAACTGTTCTGTGCAAGATTTTCTACAGTTAATAAATCTGCATACTTCATTTAAAAATTTTGAAAATTCAATTTTTTATCAAAATCAAAAATTTTAATGATGTAACCCCTTATAAAATTTTGCAAAAATGGCCAAAAAAATCAATTTCTTCCTGAAATATCTAGAAAGATTCCCCTGTTGATGCTGATCAAGAATATATATACTTTATAGGGTCGGAAACGTCTCCTTCACTGCGTTGCAATCTTCTGACTGAAATTTTAATACCCTGCAAGGGATTAAAATGGAATTTAGGCACCTTTTTAACTGGATTAATTGGATGTCTTTCACGATCTGCCTTAAATTCGGTGCCTTGAAAATCCTTACTCTTTTTTTTTAGTATTTACAACTATTTTCTGTACATTTCTCTTTTATTCTTCCATCACTCAGATCTCTTTTAAGTCGCCTTTTTAATCCTCCAAGCCCTTAAAAATGTCCCTAATCCTTTCCGTTCAAAATACCATAAGCCCTGGTTAGTTTATTTATTGATTTTTGGCATTCTGACTTGGCCCACGGTGCTGGTGTTATCCTTTGCAGCATATTAGCTACTATCAAGCGCCAAACCGCAACCCCCAAAAAGCCAAACCAAAACCCATAGCCCACGGAGCCCGGCTGGTTGGCAAAAAGATGGCTGCGAGGAGGATACTTGGCTCGAGTCATTTAGCCATTTAACTTTGGCTTAATTCAATTTGCAATTTTTCAAAAGCCTTCCAGTTGGGGTTTTGGTTGGGCTTGGGATGCTGCCAGGGAGGATCTCCATCTCCATCTCCGCATCCTCCATCTCTTATTCCGCATGCCCAAGGGGTGGGGAGGAGTCTGTGAGCATACGCTTTTCAAGCGTTTTTATGGCTCTCTGCCATTTGGGGGTTGACTTTTGTAATTTCAGCCGGCTGCTTCCTGGCGCAGGATGTGCGGTTCTGTCGCCTTTTATGTGCCACCATCTCTCCAGCCCCTGGGCAGCCTCTCCGGGCAGCTCTCTGGCTCCATGCCATCCTGAGCATATATTTACACATCCCCTGCCCCCAAAAGGGGATTTTTTACACTCGGGAAAATAATGTATTTTATTTTTATTTGAGTCTTAAGAAATAAATATCCTGTTGAAGATATTCAAGATTTTAAAATTAAAATATTAAAAGTCGTTTAAACAATGATTCCCAATTAAGTTAAATGTCCCTTAAAAATCATGGTTTTATATATTTATTTCTCCAAGTGTTTATGTGCAAAAGTCACCCCTGGCCAAGTCGGGTGCCCTTGCTTTTGGCTTTATTTGTCGTCGCTTGGCTAATGAATTTTGATTGTTTTTCGCGTGGGAGAGGACGACGTTTAGCCGACTTTGCCGACTTTTGCCGACTTTGCTCTTTCATAAATGGTCGGCAGCCTTTGTGTGCCGCTTAATTACAACTTAATTGCGCTTTGTGCGTACAAATTTTCAGCTTCCTTTTTGGAGGGAAAAGGCCCAGGGGCCGAAACTCGGCCAGCAGCTAAAATCAAATTAGCTAAATGTATTTATCTTGTCAATTTGCAGACGCGATTGCAAGCTGCACTGACAATCACACGAGATCCCAGTTTGCCCATCATCCTTTGGCCATTGGCCAATGGACAGTGCAGTTCATTAGGCTCTTGACTCTGGGGCTCCCGATTCCCAGTTGAAGTTGAAGTTGAAAAGTTGCTAAAATGTTTACAAGTCACTTTGCGGCGATACGGGTCCAAATCGCAATCCCCTCCGGTTTCCAGAAGCTCCCAGAAGCTTGAGATGGACAAACGCTCTTACTGTTCTCCATGACGAAGGCGAACACTGAGAGAAAATGGGACTATATTTAAGGTAAATCTTGTAATAAGTTTCCTTTTTCAAAAGTACTATTAGACTATGACGATAATGTATGAAATTTTTTCATTTAAATTCATTTCACTTAAAATTTTAAATTATAGAAAATTTAAATTAAAGCTTATAACAACTTATTATCCAGGAAAATAAAGTTGCAATTTTTCTCCCTCTGCCCAGGCTGTCCCAAGTTCCTGGTTCCAAGTCACATAGCCCGCGTCTGGGCCATATCAATTGTTTGCTTGCCTTAGATCTCGCTGGGCTCTCTCACTCTGGGGCTCCTTGGACCCGGCACATTTGTTTGTCAACTGCGTTGGCCCGCCGTTCATGGTCGCTGGCTTTCGTTGGCTTTCTGCTTTGCACTGATTGCACTTTGCACAAGGATTTCTGCCGGATTCTGGTAGCCAATTCTCAAGTCCGACTGCCTGGGCCCAAAGCTGAAGCTGAAGCTGAAGCCTCTCTCGTGCGACGCACATAAAGTGTCATTCCGTAGCTGCTAATTGACATCGCACACAGCCGCCAGCGATCCAGCGATCCGGGTATCCTCTTGCCTCTATTCCACCGCCTTTATTTGTAAGCTGAACTGAAGGCGATTCTCTGGCCAACCCAAAGCCAAATCTGAGCCCAAGCTGGTCTTCAGAGCTGGACAATGGTTCTCTTTGGTTTCGAAGGTCCATTGATGCGATTTGAATGCGCGAGCGGCGCGTTTTTAGATACCCTTTC
This sequence comes from Drosophila leontia, assembly GCA_008042735.1. Classification (NCBI taxonomy): domain Eukaryota; kingdom Metazoa; phylum Arthropoda; class Insecta; order Diptera; family Drosophilidae; genus Drosophila; species Drosophila leontia. The sequence goes on along the minus strand of VNKB01002071.1, from coordinate 77,878 downwards.
CAAGGAAAGGTTGTTTTACTGAGAGATGTAGCTTCTTGAAAATGTTGGGAAATATATTTAAAAATATTTTCTTGTATTTTCTTGTATTTAAATTGGTAAAAGAATGTTATTTAAACATAAAAAACATTTTATAAGTAAATTGAAAATGGTTTTCCTACTAAGAATTCACCTTTTTCAAAGAAAACTATTCTAGCCTTAACTTTTTACTATAAAATCCCCTTACAGTTAGTACATTTCAAGTTCTATCTCTTCAGTATCAAATTTTCCCCTCCACATTTAGATAGAGTTTATTTATAGAGACCGGTAGCTAGCTGCCCCATGACTCCACACACTCAAAGTGTCGCAGTTAATTGGCAAATGTGAGTCAAAAGTTTATAGAAAATCTGCCAGAACAATTGGCGCGCGTTGCCGCTTTGAAGTCATAATACATGTTGGTGAGGCTACCGAGGAGGGGGAAACTCTGCTGCTGCTGCTGTTATAGCCAAGATATTTCACCTCTGAGAAGTGCCGACTTGGCCAAGACACCAAGACACCTGACAGAGCCAGAGGCCTCTCTCTCTCTTTCTTGGGGATATTTGCATGGAAAATATTGACGCTTGGTAGTTGGAACGTCCCAGCCGATGAGCAAACAAATCATAAATACTCCGAATGCTGGACGATGATGGGTAAATGGTAGTAACTTATGGCCATGTTTGGCAAAGTAATTGAGTAAGTGGCGGCGGTGGCGGTGGCGGCGGCGGCGGCTGACTTGTGACTTGTCATACCCATTAGCATCTGTTTGCCGAGGTGCGGATCTGAGCGCAGAAGCCGAAAGTCATGCGGCGTAACACAAATGCCACATTAATTGTTTCAAGTTGTCGTCACTCGTCACTTGGCTGGCTGGCCGGCCACTCTCTCCTCCTCCTCCTCCCGCCGCCAGTCCATCTTGGAACCACCAGCGGCGTCGTCGGCAGCAGCGGCTGCTCCGCAAATATTTGCCATCATTTTCAAGTGGCGGAGATTATGACGCATTCACGCCAGATCGCCAGGGAAAGAGAGGTAATTACACCGAAGAAAATGTCGTAAATAATTATATAAACAATTTAGATATTAAATAGATTATTATTATTTTTAGAAATATTGTTAACAACGAAACCTCTTAAAATAAATGCTTTAAAGTTAAATTTTCCAAGCCTTCAACTTCTCTTAGATCTCACAAAAATGTTCCTAGTGTAAGGACCTCATCTCATGAGTCTCCCATCGAATGATATTTGCACTTGGCCTTAGCTCGGTCCACTTGTGTGTTCCAGTTTCAGTTTCCAGTTTTTCAGCTGCAGTTATTAATTGGTATTTAAAGTAGAGAATAATGTTAACTCAAACAAAGGGACACACCACAAGCACTTGAGTCCTGCGACGCTCGCTCTCAGCGTCTCGCCTCATCCATCACCCACAGAGTCTCGAGTGCCGTTTCAGGTAAGGGTATTTGGATGCTGCTCTCTGCCCGGACAGCTGGGTAGCCGAAGTCCCTGTCCTTAGGAGTCGTCGTCCCTTCAATCTCAAGTACACACTCGAGCGAAATAAAGAAGGAAGAAGGCGGTGGTCTGAGGGCGTCCCAGGAACCGCAGGACACTTTTTCTGCACACACACAAAACTACCATATATACTTTGGCAGGTTTATTATTTTCACACTAGCATCGAAAAAATAATTGCACGCTGTGAGCTTAGGCCGAGAAAGACCAAAAAATCGCAGACGCTGAGGCACCACACCCTGGCACCTTGGAATTCGGCACCCAGGTGCCTAGCCAGACTCCGGAGCAACGTATACCCAGACCAGACCTCGTGGCAACTGTCCCAGGTCTTTGAGTTCCAACTTTATGACAAGCGAGTGAGCTGCACTTGGAGAAATTTCATAGGAGTTTGTATTATATTCAAGGAAAAAGGAAAGAAAGTTTTTATATAAAACTAAATATCAATTCTGTAATTAATGATATATTTATTAATTTAATGGTTGCTTTTCTATCTTAAATTTTTGAAATTAAAACCTTATCATTTGTACTTTTTATTCTATTCTATTTTTTCCTTCTATATTTTCTCCAAGTGCCCCTTTATGGCACTCGCTAGATCTGGCAGCTGGGCCAAGCAGCCACAGCCAAATGGTTGGACACAAGCCTCCAGTCGAGTCCCGAGCTAGCCGTTAAAACGACTGCCAAAACATTCAATAAATATGTTGGCTCATATAAATTATGGCGGCTAATGAACACGGCCAGAGAGTGAGTGTGTAGCCAAGTAGAAAACTCCAGAGCCAAACCCAAACAGGAGGCGACACAATAAAGCGCAGTTGCATCTGCCACTAAATGCTGCCGCTGCCTCACGCTTATCAACCGCCACGCATCTCTAAGATTTCTTAGGAAATTTACTATATCAATAGCCGGCGAGGAGACAACAACAATGTCTCACACTTGGGTTAAGGTCAGGGTTAGCTTAGCCCTTAACCCCCTGCCAGCGATCCGGCGAGGCTCTTGGCTGATTGAAATTTGTGAGCTACTTGGCTTGGCTTTATGGCCTGCTAATTAATAAAGCCAGAGTCCGAGTCAGTTGGTAGCAGTTAGTGGCTTACAAATGGCCGGGAATCCTTGATATATGTGGCGTTGAAGCCTTCAACTTGAAGGAGTGAAATGAAATCCTTAGTCCTTAATGAGCAGAGATGAACAGATGGTGTGTGGATGGGAAATGCAATACTTTAACTAAGAGCTGTGATGAATAATTAAACATATTGAGACTTTGAAAATTTACTTTTCAAATTAAAAACAAAAATTGAGTTAAATAAATTATAGTTAGTCTTGAATCATGATGAACCTTTCCTCATAAATCAGATTAACCTTTAAAAAACTTTACAAAAATCCTCTTAATAATTCTTCATTAAAATAATAATACAATACCCAAATCCTTTATAGACTTCCCTTTATTTATCATGTGAAAAATACCCTAAAGATCTAGAGATAACTCATCGAGAAACAATTGACTTAATGCCAGCTCTCACGGGTTAAAAAATCCCTTGACAAAGTAGGTTATCCCTGGGGATAATTCATCTGCGATTATAACCACTGCCAAATCCGATTTTCTTTGGCTTTCAGCGCAGAGCTGGAAGATCAACTGAAAAATATCTTTTAATTACGCTGCTCCCTTCATCTCTCCCTGACTCCTCCACACCGAACAATGACAATTCCAGGACTCGGGCAGCTGTGAGAGGATCAATCAAAGAGTGCAACTTGTATGTATGGCCCATAAGCGCATAATGCCGTTTGCACTTTGACTTTCAAATTGGCTGATCTCCTCCCGCTCCTCGAGGCGAACAAAGGCCCAAATCCGGCTAATCCCTTGTAGCGAAACGCTGCCTTTTGACACCCATCACAAGTGGCTGAAGGAAGGACTCTCGAGTGCATGCGCATGTATCTTTTGCATATCCCATTTTTGTTTCTCTTTTTTTGTTGGTTTGTTTTTGTTTTCAATTTCTGGCGAAACCGAACAATCAAACAATTGGCCTGTCAGCAGAGATTGGAGAATGTCAAGGGAGCGGCAGTGCTAAAGGGGAACTGCAGTTCATATATGAGTATCCATTGTCCCCGACGAGTTCATTATTAAATCATTTTTGGGCCTCTGACTTCTCATACACCAAAAGAAAATAAATATATGTAATGTAAAGATTAAGTCTAAAGGTGAATGTTTATATTTTTCATTGAATTTTTATTTTTAAAATTAATATTGTCCGTAGAGAACACAAAAAAGAAGCTAATTTTGAAGTAACTTTAATTTTAAGAGGTTTTCCCACACCTTTTGGGGCAGAAATCAGTTGAGCATACAAGAGTAAGTCCATAATTTATTCTGTAAATAATATAAATAACATAATAAAAGAGTCACTACAAGTTCCCCTAAATATATAACTAATATTTATTATAAAGACTGTACTTTTATAAGAAAAACACACGAAAACACTCCCATTTATTCTCCAAATTTCTTTCTGTGTACTTTAACACTCCTCCAAGACATTTGACACGTGAGCTGACCACACACGTTTCACACAAAAAAATAAAAGAAAAATACTCAAACGTACATTTGCCAGCTGGACATGACTCGTCTGAAGTCGAAACTGGAGTCCAAGTCGAAGAGATTTTCATATGCAGATTACGGCGACGACAGCTGACAACTTTGTTAGCCAATTATGGCGATTTTTGTTAGAGTTTCCTCGTTGCCTTGTCACAAATCGATTAATGACAGGCCCAGATGCTCAAAAATTGAAAATCCCAACATAATTGGCTTGTCGCTCTCGTCATAAAGCCAGAAATAATGAGGGTGTAGGACAGCCACCTCCCGCACAAAATGTATATGTATCTCGCAGATAAACAAATGCCCGATAAACATCTCCGTAATGAGAGGACGATGACGACGATTCCCCGAGATCGCCACCAACATATGCTTTAATTGCGAATTGCTGTTGGCAAGGACCTTGTTTTAGGACTCTTGCTTGGGGGATTTTATGCGGGCTGTCTGTGGTGCTCAGAAAGGAGTTTTAAAAGTGCCAACAAGCAATTGAAAATGGCTACAAAACTCTGTGAAATTGAGCACTTGAAGAAATTAATACATAGAAAATATAGTTGAGCTAGAAAAGTATATTTATTATTGGTTAAAGTTTGTTAAAGTAAAAGAAAACTAGTCAATTCTACTTCTTAGAAATAAATATAATTCATCAGGAGATACTTATGTTTAAGTCTAATTTCTATTTATAAAAAAAGAGTCCATATTTTATTGAATATTAATAGAAAAAAAATATTTTAAACATAGAACCTTAACAGTCATGTTTTTCCCAAAGACTCCTCTTACTTTCCTAGATATTTCAGTACTTTACAAGCTCTCCAAAACCCTAAAAATGTTCTAAAAATCGCTATAGTTTCCCCAAAAATGTGTTACTCATTTTCTTATTGTGTAATAATGTTTAGAAAAATAATAACTGGCCACGCCAGTTGTTGGACAAACGCAAACGCCTCTTGAAAATGTGGCGGGAGCAGCCGCTGCTCTACGATTTTTGGCACATTTTGTGCGGGGGAGTGACCAAGACCATTTCCAAATTAAAAACCACTAAAGATGCCAGTTGACACGCTTCATATATCAACTCCGGCAGGGCACCTTTTTTGATTTCCGGGAAAAAACCCAGCACGGCCAGAAGAGGCGTTAAGGCCAAAACACACTTGGCACTTTGGCTGGCAATTAGATGCGCTTCACTTGAACCTATTTAAAATACAATCGAAACACGGCCGGGACTCACAAAAGAGGTGTAAAATTTTGTCTTTCTTCTTGCTGGTTTCTTGTCTCCGTTTTTGTTTTGTATTTCGCAACGGCCAACAATGCCCGGCCACTGATAGGAACAATGGCCGAAAGCAACGCTGGGCCAAGATCCCAAAACAATGCAGCCGATTTTAGCCGCGCGAAAAGGTGCAACAGATACAATGAGCCAGCATTGTGTCTGCAGATACGAGTATGAGTTCGAGTACGATTCAGATTCAGTTTCAGACTGCAGACCCAGCCCCCAAGTCCTAAAACTCCAGCTGAGCCATGCCACACTTTGGAAAATATCAACAAAATTGGCCATCAATTAGGCAGTTTTTGTTAAGCAAAAGTGGGTCTAAAAAAATATTAATTAATTTTTGTAGTACCAAAAAATTATAAACATATAGTGAGTCTTTTATTTTTCAACTGTAGAAATTAAATTTCTGCGAATTAGACTTTTCTTTTAGAAATTATAAATTCTACAAATATTTCAACACTCCCCTGCTTAAGCATCTCATCTGTCTTATCATTATTCCATTAAAATGTTATACATTTTTCCAGTTTCTTCCAGAGTTCAATAAACCCCGGGTGCTCCTCACCAGGCCTAAGCAGCCGACTAATTTAATAAGCTATGAAAATTATCAACAGTTTTCCATTAGACCCGCGGGACTGGCCCTTACTCACTATCGCGGCCAAATTAAAACATAGCGCTTGTAATTGAGCATAAAAAAAGGATAACATCGCTGACAGAAACTCTTGGTGTTATCAAGGAGAAGCCACTGGAATTGGGGTCCCCTTCACCCCAAATATCTCCCTGCAATTGAGGCTGTCGTCTCTCCATCTAATCGGCAGGCATAACGCTTGACTAGTCTCCAAAAGGCTTATCTCGGTTCGATTTGCTCGCACACAAAAGACGTGTAATTATTCCGAGGGGTAGCGTGGAGATAACCCTTACTCTATATAGTCGGGGGAAAACTCTAAAGATTTATGGACTGATGCTGACAATTAGCGCTGATAACTTTCGATTTCGGTGGGTTTTCGATTTGGTTTTGAGTTTCGGTTTCGGAGTTTTTGTTCCCTTGGCTCCTCAAATTGAAATTGCCTGTCTAATTTGTTGAGTTATGGCGCCAAGTTCAGACTATCAGTTGTAATTATGGAAAATGGGGAAAATTACTTGGGTTTGAGGAAAATATGGGAGTTTAAATATAAGATAATAATTTAGGAAAGATTTTAGCAGAGGTGTTTTAGCAGGAATATTTTATTTTAGACAAAAACACATATTTTTTGTATTCTAATAATTTTCACTTTATAAACATTCCTAAGTTAATTTCTATACTATTTTAAATCTACTTCATATCTCTAATTTATTTTTAATGTCAAGCAGTTCCCCTAAACTAAATTTCCTCTCTAATTAGCCAAGTCAAGGCGCCAAGATCACAAGTAATTATGGATTATGAAGAATTTTTACTCAACCCTAGGAAAAATATGAGATCTCATGTCTGCTTTTAAATTTATTCTTGAAAAACACAGCTGCTAGGCGTGGCCACTCCCCCTGGCCAAACATTAAACGGTAGTTAGTCCGATTAGAGAAAGGCTCTCTCTCACTCTTTCTCTCATTCTCCCTCGAGTGGTAAATATTATGCCCGCGACGGCTTCTTTCTCTGTGAAGCGAAAACCAGAGCCATCTAACCAGAACTGGCGCCAGAGGTGGACACTCCGCCACGGTCGCTTTCTTTGAGGATCGCATTACGAAAGCAAAGGATGGGTTTACGAAAAGGAGTTGTCCTCCAACGGCACGGCTCATTAATATCTCTCATATTTTTCACGCCAAACTGCCAAACATTTTTCGGTGGTGTCTAATGAGCCAAAGGGTTCGATATCAAATTAAGTGAAAGTAAATTAGGAGTTTAAGGGGAAAAGTTTTTGAAAATATAGCAGAAAAATATATATATATTTTCCGAATGGGAAAAAGATTGATATTACATAAGAGATTATGTTAATTGATTTCTTAAATATTTCCTTCAGCTCTAATGATTTTCTCATGAGTTTATAAAGTAGGAACTTGACTTGAAGAAAATCTTTAAAATATGAAAAATAATATATTAAATTTTAAATAAAATGAATAAATGATTTGAAAAGTGAATTCGACTATAAAATAGTCTTAACATATTAAAATTAAGACTTAAGATATAGAATAATCATACATAGTAGATGATATGTTACACAAAAAATCCTTTTCACAAGCTTTAATCACTTTTCCACTACCTTTTACAAAAAACTTAAAAAAATGTTTTCTTAATTACTATATTGTTTTACCGTTTAGAAACCAGGATAACAGGGATGTTTTAATGCCTGACTTCCATTTACCCATGCAGTCCATCAATCCCTAATCAACAATTTCCCATCGTGACATTTTGTGTTGTGAGTAAATACACATGGAGGCAATTTAATCAAACTACACACAAGCCATGAAATGCGTATGAAATGCAATTTTCATCAAATTTATTGTTATCGTTTTGTTAAAATGTTGAAGGCCTCGTCCCGGCATGCAAATGACATACCATTTTGGGCAATTGCATTAATGGCGGCGATTGTCTCGCCTCGGAAATGAGAGTTGAATCTAATGGAGAGGGGGAAATGCCAGGCTCATTCATGCTGGTCAATTGCCAAAGTGACATTATTAACAGGCAGTCAGGCGGGCAGCGCCGATTGAGGGTATTATTGTTATCCTTTCAACGCAAAATGGCCGCCGCTGACATGGCCCATAGTTTTGGCATTCAAATTCTCGCCATCTCGCCAGCGCCATTGTTCGCGCCTAACTGTGCGTGCCGAAATATATACATACATGGAGTATGTGTTGTATATATGCGAAATATCCAGACGTTTTCCCAAATAGCCAAATATCCCAGCGGGCAGCTGACGTCCAGCGATTAAAATCTCAGTCGGAACCCAGAAGAGAGACCCCGCATGGGAACAGGGAAAATGTGTGCGAGGAATTTGAATATTTTTTGGACCAAGGTTGATGTTTATAGAATCATAAAATCAGTCTTTAATTAGAAGGGAGAGTGGTGGTGGAACCAGGGGACTTTATAATACCTTAATACATCCTTAAATAAATGAATAATAAACGCTTTTCGTAGGTCTTCATTAGTATTTAAAGCCTAGATAAGACTTATAGTTTTAATAACAATATTATCAAATTTATTTATACAAAATTTATCATAATAATACATGAAAACCTTCCTCAATAAATAACTAATACACCTTCTTCTTAGGCTTTATATTCTATTGAAAAACTCTTAATGCTTTCTCTTAATTATTTTAATAACAATTAGCAATAGACTCTCCACAAAGGAAGTTTGCAGCTGCTTCCTGTACTTGAGCATGGCGAATTCTAAATGATTATAAATGTTTATTAATTGTTTAAACATAATTGATAATTGCAGAGCCGCTCTCCACTGATCGAAGGCGACCTGAACCTGATCCAATTTTCCTTCGAAGCGCGGAAATTCCCACACCGAAACGGAAATACGAGAGCCAAGCTATAACCTTAGTGAGTGTTCGGTTCAGTTCAGATCAGACTGATTGCCGCTGCCAGGGATCGTTAGGATCGTTAGTGGCAGACAAGTTGGGCGCAACCGCAACAAGACAATTCCCGTGAAAATGCGGCGAACACACGCGGCGTTTTTTGACTCCAGGATATAATGGGATATATAGTGTTGGATCGGGGAATTTCTAGAGGGGCGTCAGCGCCGGCAGCGTTACAGATGCGCAAGTAGCTGTCACTTCCAACACATGTTTTGACCGCCACAATAAATCATCGCATGTCGGGCGTGTCAGCGAGCTGCCACAGAAGCTATAGCCCTTGTAATCTACCCAAAACTGACACCTAGGGCATCTATGTTTTACTAGCAAGTAGATTGGATTTTTTATAACAAATATATATGAGCTTCTATTTGAAAATAAATATATTTCACAGAAAAAAATCTATATACCATTAATATTATTGGAAATTTAAATTCGAAACTTTATTACTTAAATTTAATAAGCTATAAATGCAAGAATCACCGTTCCAAGAATTGATTCAACAGTAAAATCCATAGAACAAGAAATAAGCTTATTTAGCTTTTAATTATTGAAAATTAAAATTCGAAACTTTATTACTAAAACTTAATATTCAATAAATGCTAGAATCACGGTTCCAAGAACTGACTTATTTGACTGTAATGTCAATAAAACTAGAAATGAGCTTATTTAGCTTTAAAGAATCAGTACATAAAATTCAGCAATACTCATTAATTACTTGAATGAATTCTTGGAATTTTTAATGAGCTAAATAATTTTTAATTTCCACTGAATTCGAAATAACCACACATAACAACACCTAATCCATTGACATTTGACATTAAACCATAAATTGGGAAAATAAACAGCTAAATAAATCATTAGTCGTCACTTAACAAATTAAAAAGAATATTTTCGTGTTAAATTATTAAACACAAATGAATTTCAGAAAAAATCTAATAGATGGAAATATTTAGCAATAAATTAAAAGCTGGGAATTCTATAAAAACGACCCGAAATCTGTGCATTATCAGTAAATAATAAATATTTATTTCAGTTGAGGTCAATATCAACACAATTGGGATTCTCAGAAGAGCCTATTTAGTGAAAAATAAATTTAATAAATTATAAAAAATGTCAGCAGATTTTTTAGAAAATTATATAAATGCAGTTTAGTAATTTAATGCTAAAATTATACTAATATATTTAAGGGTTCTTAGAAATGTATAAAGAATCAGTTTCGTTAGAAAAAGATACATGCATCTTTAGGATTTCTAAGAAAATTTCATTTTAAAATATTTATACTTCATTATTTCAGTTTAATGTCTTTAATCTTAATAATTTAATTGCTATTTTCCAAGAATATTCCTCCATTAAACAGAACCCTTTAAGTATTTTAAAAACATTAAAACATCCTTTGCAGCCTCTTCAAAACTTCCATTATCCTTCAAATAATTTTCCCGCACTCATAGCACAAAAGACAATTATTGCCTACAAGTTTTCAATTGGCTCATTGTCCTCCCATTAATTTTCCATAATTCTCACTTGCTGCTCCAGAGGGGCAGGACTGGTTTATCTCAGCTAGACAATCTCCCAAGATGCGACAGATGAGATAGCCCCGTGGCGAAAAAGATGCAAAGTCAAGCTGGCTACTTGCCCCTCGGTTCAAGTACACCAAATAAATTTCAATGTTAATTCAAATGGAATCCATGGAGTCCCTTATAAATCAAGTTAAAATTTTTCCTTTTCCTAAATTCATCGCCACTTTAGTTAACCCCTAATGACTTTTTGTGTAGGAATTGTTTTGGGCAATCAAGTCGAACCAGCCCCGGGTCCGGGTCCAACCCTGAGTGTTAAATTAGCCCCGGCTCGGCCATAGGGGAGGATTTCCGAAAGGACACGGAGCAGCAGGCAGTTAGGGAGCTGCGTCGACCATGCAAAAGGTGCAAAATGCACAAATGAGTATAAATATTTTCACAATTAACGAGAAATTAAAGGCGACAAAGATGCCAGGCGGCGGTAAAAAGCGACAGCCGCAGTTAGCAGCCACATATACACTGGGAAAAATAGAGGTCTAGATGGGAAAATATTTTTTAATAATAATTTTTGATATGATTGGGATGCTAAATATAAGTTTTTATACATTTTAAATAGAAAAAATATTTTTAATTAGTATTTTAATGAATGTTAACTAAGTTTTTAATGAACTTTTCATTTTTAAATATATAATAAAATATTACAAAATTCGTTAAATGTATTATAATAAATTTTAAGACCACTAAATCGTTTACCTAATTTTTCTGAATAATTACTTGGAAATTACAGAGGAAAAACTTCACTAATTCCCAAGTTGTTGTTGTTTTAAGATTCAAAATATTCAAAAATACCCTATAATATATATATTTTGTAATTCTATAATTCCTAAACATTTTCCTTAGTGTAACTGCTGCATGATCCTGCGGCGATCCCAATCCCCCGATCCCTTTACCGATCCTGATTCCAAGTCGGAGTCGGAGTCGCACAAACAAACAACAACCCCAGATTGAGGCAGATGAGGCACTCGAGCACTCGAGCCAGACAAAAGGGCAGAACACGAATTTAATAGACTACCGATGATGATGATGTCCTTCTGCCATTTAATGCGAACAAAATGTCTAATAAATTAACTTCACTTCACTTTGGTATCTGTGCGTACTCTGTGTGTTATGTGTGTTGTGTGTGTGTGCTTTGTGTAAGTGGCCTGAAAGAAAAATCGTTTTCAAATGAATTTCAATGCAACGAAGCGTAAAACATTTTACGCCGGAGGGTTAACAAGGAGCCTTGGTAAAAGGACATGCGGCGGCTGCAGGCACTCGAGAGATATGGATATCCTATTAGACAGTTTATTAATGAATCCTTTCAATTGTTAGCGCGTGATTTCCCTTTCACATGCCACTGCCGCAGTCGCAGGACAATTAGACTCGGGACGCTACCAAAAAATAGATTGCATTTTATGAACTGCGACTTAATGACCCAGAAAGCATGGAGCCGAGCCGAGCTGCTTGTAAATATGATTGAAACAAACAGTTGGCATCGAATGACACTGAACAAAAAAAATATAGAGGAGGACGAGCCAAGGACATGAAAGCTGCCGTGCCGCTACTGAACATCCTTTTTGCTTCTTTTTCGGTGTCAAATATTTTCCTGGATTTTTGACGCCTCGAATTTTTTTAGGAGGAAAACATAGTGATTTTGTTGTGATTTATGCACGCAGCGGGAGATCCTTGAAAGTAGATCGGGTTGGAAGCGTTAGCAAGTGAATCCATTCGAAACTGATCAGGATATGTGTATATAGTAGGGGATTAGGTATCATAATTGCCTATATTATAAGCAAAATATATATTTAACTCAAAAAAGACCCAAAAATGACTTCCTAAGAATGGAACTCTTAAACAATATGTATATAAATTTTTTATTATATTTCAATGTTAACTAAAATATATGTCTAATCTTTATATTTATACCAAGTATTTCTTTATAAAATATTCATTTCAAAAACAATTTTTTTAAATTAACAAAAACCACAAGCCATAAAAATTTGTTTCCCATTTAAAGAGCAGACCCAACTCTTTGTAGGAATTGGTACATCTGCCTCTTAAAATACCATTACAAATTAATATTATGACCCGGGAAAAATCAATTGTCAACTTTTGAAATCGTAGATACCGAGGACAACGAGTAAACGAGTAAAAATGTGCCGATCGGAGCGATGTCATTACATGAATTGGTTTTGAAGTGCCAGTGAATGGCATAAAAAATTGTGAGCAAACCATTGAACAAATTTGCTCTGTCTCTCATTCTCACCCAACCCACACTCATCTGGATATCTGTGTCCTTTGTGAGTGTGTCCTTCTTTTTTTTTCAGCTAATACGATTATAAATATACGATTATTAACACACGATTGAGCGCTGACATAATTAAGACACAAGAGGATGGCAGGCAGGCGGCGAGTGATGCCTGAGCAAATATAATTGAATGGAAAGGATATGGTGGAATGGTTGGCAGGACAGTGTTGTTAGTTTGGGCTTTAAAATAAAATTAGCTAAGTATTTAAATGGGAAACAAAGGTGACTAAAAAGAAATAGAAAATAATTTCTATTAAATAGTTTATTATTGTTAGTTAAGAGTTTTTGTTTATACCAGAGATTACAAGGAATACAACGATTGTAAGCAGTATGAATAATATTTATAAAATTTAAATAGTGGTTTAATATTAAAAAAATGTTGAATTTGTATAGTTTAAAAACCATATAATACAACAGAGAGATATGTCCCACATAAGTCAATATTTCTGTATAGAAAAATCTCCCAAATCCATCTCTAAAATAGCTAACCCCTCAGCACTCTCCCACAGTAGAATGACTATAAGAATGAAGAGGTTTTGAGGCGTCTGTGCCATGTACATACAGGGGAAAACAATGGCGATGGCCGTAAGTGAATGTCACACAGTCACAGCGACTGACATTGGCTGACGTCCCGATATCCGACATGTGCTGGGATGCATCTCATCTCATCTCGGATCGTCTCTTCTCCCGCCATCCTTAATGGCCTGCTAATAGATGTACAATATTTGAAATTAAAAGTAAACCGCAAACAGGCCGGAGATAAATGGCCAACAATGGGTGAAGCCAGTTCCCCCTGGTCACATCGCATCGAGGAAGGGTGATTAACGACAACTCAGCCAGGCGGATCAAGTAAACAGCTCCGGAAAACTCTCTCGTTATAACGCTAACCTCAAGGGGAGTTGTGTGTGAAAGTGCCAGGAGTTTAGGGATTGATTAGGTCATTTATTTAATAGGTAACTTAAGAAGAGGGGTCAATTCTGGAAAAAAGATTATTTATAAAGCATATATGGGTGCTTTCGAAGAAATATTGTATTAAGATAATGCAAACTAATTCCATAAAAAATGATTTCATTTTATGTTCATTAATCGCAAACGTGAATACCAGGGAAAATATAAATGAATATGCTTTTTCTTAATGATCTTTCTTTTTATTGACAGTCCTAATCAATTAAATCTTCAATAATTATCATTTCCACGAATACAAAATATTAAGAATCGGTCGCGTATTAGCACTTGAAATTCCCGAGTTCTTGAGAAAAAGTAAAGCTTATGATTGAACTTCTTTAAAAGCCATACTAAATTTCGTCACAATAATAATAAAAGAAATAATAAAAATATAAATTAAATAAAATAATTAAAAGAGCGACTCACTCGACTTAGATGACTCCCCATTTTGTGTCAATTATTCTAATGACGCCACAAGAGACAGAGTAAATTAATCTACAGAAGGGTATATTAAAATCTATATTATACACCCATCCCACTGGTTATTCTTATAAGCATTCAAAAATAGCGAGAGCTTGTATTAAATATACAAAAATATATTTCCAATTGATATTTGTATTCTTCAAGCTCGGTTTTCATTTTTAAATTATTAACAATTTTTATTTTTAGCAAAGACATAACAATTTATAATTTTCAAAATCAAATCAACTTATTCCTCTCAATTCTCTTAACTAAAATTCATAAAATCTAAGTTTGGCATATCGGGAAGGACATCCATAATCGTGTTTAGGGATGCTAGAGGCCGCCTATCCACTTAACCTTCGAAATTTTGATTGAGTACCCACTGTTCCTTTCCAAAAAGGACTCTATCCAATTGCCCTCCAGACAGCAAAAGCTTCCCGGGTTTCCGTCGGCGCAGATGTTAATGGAGCAGTGATCGGGGTTTCCAAAAGCTCCAACGTCTCCGCAATATCCATTTTCCATGGAGAAAGTCAGGTGCAGGTGCAGGTGGAAACGATGGCATTTGCCGTTGGCGCTGCCACTGAGCCAGAAGATCACCAAAATCAGAGAAGGAATAATTGCAGACCTCATCGTAGGATATTTTCAAACTAAACTGACTGTCTGCTCTGTTGGATTTCGGTATTTATACGATCTGAGGCTTAATATATACTTTAAATAATTAAATAATTTCTTGGGATTAATTGATGGAATGTCTAAAGCCTAATAATTTAGTTCTGAAGAAATTTAATGAATTCCCGAATTAATTCTCAATAAAAGTTTGAAATGATAACGACTTTCGTTTCCACCTCGGGCATTTAACCTTAAACACAGGTTTTCAGTGGAACAATTTTTATGTTTACTCTCTCTGTGATAACGTTTTCTATTTAAACAAAAGAAAGATTAGGAATTAAACTGAATTGAAATGAAACTTATTAGTAATTCTTCTGAGTCATTTTTTTAGATTAATAAGAAATATAAAATACTTAGTAAATAACAGATTTTAGAGTCCTTTCACTACATTTTATTTTGCTAAAATGAAAACAAAATATATTAAAGCTACCTTAATAATTTAATAACCCTACTTTGACCCCATAATCCTTCACCTTTTCTCGTGATTGCCTACCGTCCAATCAATATTATTCGCTTTATTCAAAGTTTCCCTTAGCCACTCGCATGGCAAGATTCCCCTTCATAATTAGCCTGAGCTCGTGGCCGGCCACACCTTCAAGGTGAGCTTGTGGGGATACGATACTCGTTTAGCGCAATTAGCCACAATCGAGTTGATATGTCAAATTAATAAAATATTAAATTGAAGGTGGCCCCCGTGGCTGCGTCGAGGTTAAAGTCGCATAAATTGTGCAATTTGAGGCGTTGATTTGTTGGGGGAACCTGATTTTTACTCTCCTCTTTCATTTTTTTGCGAAGGATGCAGTAATTTCTGTTTAACTTCGCCTTCGATAAATTATCACAATTTGCGTTGGATTTGGGAAGGCACTAGCCCCAGTTGCTAAATTAACAGAAGCCGAATGCAACTAATTTGCGACAAAACGCCCTCAGGTAGTGGCACTTGGCCAATAAATCACGTCAACCTAAACTGGGCTGGACTGGAGGAGGCCAGAATGCAGAATGCAGGATCCGCGCGAAGCCTGAAACCAGCTCTTGGCATCATTTGGCACTCGAATTTGTTGTCGTCGTCTGGCGAGCGCGCCAAATAAATTGCCCTTGCCCGGCACTCGTCCGACTGTCCGGCTTTTGGGCCTGGCTTTTTCCCTCCTCCTCCTACTCGGATTCGGATTTCGGGCGCAAACTCGGCCGGCAATTGTGCAGGATCACCATGAAATGGGATTAAATCGGACAAAAATGTTCGTTAGCGTCAATGAAAAGGCCAAAATGCGGCGCGCCAAGAAGGCATGAATGGGAGCTGCGACTTGTGGCAGCTCTGCAGTTCCTGCAGTGCCAATTCGAAGGGGAACACTTTCAAAAAATTACACCAATAAGCCATCAGCTGTATCAAGATATTGATAAGCACCACAAATAATTAATTAAAAATATATGAAAAATGGAAAGGAAGCTATTAGGAATGAAAGTAAAATGTATAAAAATATATTTTCAAAGAGAAAAGTCCAAACAAGGAAAGGAAAATTAAAGATCAAAGAGGTTTTTAATTGACTGTAGTTTATGTTACTAATTAAAAATATATTTAAAACAAGTACAAACAATATATATATAGGGTTGTTTTAGCTCTGCAAAAACCACTCTTTCTCAGAATTTATTTCCCATAAAAAATATATTTAAAATTTATACATTAATCGTGCAATCTTGAACTTTTTCTGACATTTTTCTCAGTGCTTTTCCTGGCCAACAACAAATTAACACCTTGGCTTTTGTGTTGCCACTTTGGGTACAAACAATAAATAAATATCACTCCCCGCAAACTGGGGACTCTGTCAGAAGGAGGCGAAGGAGCTGCTGGGCCGGCAGTTCGAACAAGGCCAGTTCCTGTGCATTGAGATTGGCAAATTTATCGTCTTTTAATTAAAGTGCAGGCGACCCGGTTCTCCGTCAGGAGAGCGATGATGATCGCCACGTGATCTGCATAGGCAATCCATTTAAAGCCAGGGAAGTCAGCTGTATTTTTGCAGCTTCTCTTCTTGATTAGATTAAGATTAGGGTGAGTAGAAAATAAAATAGTGTACCAAGAAAAGTTTCCTAATTTTAATCTTTTCAGAACAAGTTTTCTTTATATTTTAAAACCATAAAAGCATTTCAAGCGTTCAACTTCTTAGAACCTTACAAAAATAAAAAATAATTGTGTATCTCTACTTTTGGATACCCAGACTGGGACACATCTCCCAGAACTGGTAACTAACCGAGGCTGCCGCCTGGGGCTGTCTCCACTCAACACTCCGCCACTAGGCACTCGCCACTCGACACTGGGCATCAAAATTGAGTAATTTAACTACTCAATTCACGATAAATATCCTACTGGGCAGCCGCAGCAGTGGATTACCGATCTCGGATCCCCGATCACCGATCGGAGCGATCAGCGGGGGTGTAGCCCAGGCCTCATCTCCTGACAGCCTCCTCATCTTTGTAGCTCTGAAGCTGTTGGCTGCATTTGAGGTGTTTTTGAAATTGCCGATCATTAAATGCAGACGTGCGCAGAGCCAGCGAGGGTTGTATAAGAAGTTTCTAATATACACAGTGATTAATAAAATATTTATTATTTAAAAACAGATTAAGGCAAAATCTTTTATGTGTCATAGCTTAGTATACTCTTTATATTCTGAATTTCTATAAACCCTATAGTTATAGTTCCTAAAACCCCTTACAAAACTCTTTAAACCAACCCCTCCTGTGGGTAGTTTGCCCAGGTTTCGCCGCCCCATGATCAAAATGATCGGGCTATGTTTTGTGATCTTTTTTTTCCCCCGCCGATCGTTCAACTTAATCACAGTGCTCATTGTTCGGGGACTCTCCATACGCAGGAAGAGTGAGCGAGGTGGCGAGGGTCCACGTTAACAACTGCACAGATGTAACTACAAGATACTACATACTTTGTTGGCCAACTGCAATTTAGTTTATTGTTATAAGTGAGTGAGGTTAAGTGCGCCAGTAATCTACGAGAAGCCGTCCTCCTCCCAGATCCTCCCGATCCTCGTCAGCGGCATCATCATCATTTGTAAAGAAGAAGCGAGTGAAAAAATAGCTATAAAGGAGAGTAACTTGGGAAACCCAAGATAAAGATACCCTAGAAATTATATATTTTTAAAGAGATTTAATTTATAAATGAAAGAATGTGAGATATTTCCGTAAAAAGTCGCAGAAAAACGTGTATAAAATAGTTCAAAGTTGTTTAGAAATGTCTTAAAATAGAGCCCAGGACCCCGTTTATTCCTTTTCCAATATCTTTTTCCAATTTTTAAGATACCCTTTGAAAGAGTATACAAATCACAACTGATTGCATTCCAATCGAGCGGCCAAGTAAGTGGCGATTGTGCCGGAGCAAAGGTGTTATAAAATTTGTTTAACTTAATTTCAGCGAGCGCCGCTCTTCAGATAGAAAGAGATGTATATAGAGGGAAGGAAAGAGATGGAGGACACAGCGGGAAGCATGAGGCGGCGCTCCTTTAATCAAGACATCGAGGCAGGACGATCAATCAAGTCATCAATTTGAATGTGTTGTAGCACAAAATATAGTAATTTTCAATATATTTTCAGCAATAATTCAATTTGCAATTATCTCAAGTGTTTTGACTCTGAGACTTCAAGACGATCCACCGACCAATCGACCGATCGATGGATGGATGGATGGCCGGTCATCAAGCGGAACAAATGATCGGAGTGCTCGGGGGCTCACGATATATATGGGCAACTCTTTCTGGTGTAAATGAACCCAATTGATTAAAGCGTAAATTAACCTGGGGTTAACAATGTTTGGCCGCTATTGTTATTAATCACGGCACGTATGAATGCCTAATCAGTTCGGGAATTACCAACGCTCTTGGGGGCGGCAATTGTCAAAGCCTTTGCTTTCCCATCGAATTGAATGAGCGATGATTGGGCCCGAAACGAGGAAGAAAGTGCGATCAGAATCTTAGGCCAACTGAATAATAATAAAAGATATAGTAATGGTCTACAGAATTTCCCTAAGCAATAAATAATTGTTAACGATCGAAGAGAAGCCTCTCCTCTATTGAAAACCCCTTCAATTGTATCGGTATCCATCTGTGGGCTATCCTCACCATTTCCAGTATTAATTTTTCATCATTACAATTTTCACAGCCTCCTTCGGGGCAAGAGAACGTCAATAAATCAATCAACAATGCTGCTGCTGCAGTTCAAACTTGGCAGACACTGCGTCTAGGCCAAGTCATCGGCCCTTTTGGACCATCTCGTTCGTATCTCTCTGGCTAATACTCCAGACAGCTTGGAGCCACCGATCGTTGTTTTGTTTACAATTTTATTTATCACAATTCATGCTTAGTTGGCACTTTTCATCTGTGGGGATTTTTCATTCGACTTGAGGCTGAAAATGCAAGGGGGCTTAATGTCAATAGAACTTCTTCAGCAGCGCACTTTGAAGTGGGAAATTGACAGGCCTAATGATCTGAATTTTTTGGGAAAATAATTAAAGGAGGAGGGTCGTTCTGGTGCATTATTAATTTCGAAACTTCCATTTGAATAGGATTCGTCAGGGCCCTGATCTGAAGTTGAACTAATCTTATGAAGTTGGATATTATAGACAGAAGCTGGGGAGGCCACACAGCAAGAAAAATAATAATTAATAAAACATATACAATTTATGTGGTTCTAATATTAAATTAAAGAAACTATTATCATTAATTAGCTTCCAACATTATTTATTATCAAATAGTTAAGCTTACAACTAATAAAATAAATGTGCTAAAAGAAGAACTAACTTAGAGAAATAGTTACAGAAAATAATGAATCAAAAGAAGTCCAAGTTGTGGTTTTATTAAAATAATCCCTCTACTAACGAACCCAATCGTAGGAGAAGCACCCAAACATTTACCTCAACTTTAATACCCTTCTAGCAATATTTCAAGCTTTTTGTCACTGGAGAAAATTAATTCAGTTGTCTAATTTTAGCAGCATTACTAAATAAATTGCCCAAATGAAAGCATCTCTGCTATGAACTCCTCGTAACCAGGCAAAATGCGATATGCAAAATGCAAAAGTCCCCACTGACCGGCGAGAAAAATATAAAATATTTTGATGGCCGAGCTGCATTCATGTTAAGTTAAGCCTGGTTTATGAGTGTTGAGAGTGCCAGGGGGGCGAGTGACTGGGCTCCGTGATTGCAACTATTGTTGTGGGCCCCAAATGCGGCATGAAGTTTAAGGCTGCCATCAAATTTGGTAAAGACAATTTTAAATGCATCGCATGGCATGGCGGCTTATGAGCTGTCCGAGTCAGGAGTCAGGAAATTCTACGTAAAAGCCCACTCCGGCCATTGTAATGCGCCTTTGTGTTAAACAAATCATAAATCAATAAAAAGAAAAACTAAGCAGCGGCATTCCAGCCCCGCAATGGAGTCGCTTTGGCTGCTGGGGATTGGATCTTAGTCGGGATATTACACAGTAAGAAAAGAAGGATTGACATTTTAAGGGAAAATATGTAATTTAAATATAATTTCAGGTTGTGGAATTATGTATTTTTAATTAAATTATGTGATATTGAGATATTCAAGACTGGGAATTTGTTTTGTTAAAGAAAAAATTAAACAAGAGGTAAGTTAATTGATAAGAAAAGGTTTTTAAAATGTAAGTCTAGATTTTACAAGAGATATATAGAAATTCTTTACAATTCTAGGTATTAAAAATAATTATTTATAATTAAATTACATGATATTAAGAAATATCTTTAAGATATTATACATATCTCAAGGTGTTAGAGAGAATAAGAGTTTATTTACATCAAAAACTCGACTTATTTTTTGTTGTTTACTTAATTTTCTTTCTGTGTACTTCCATCTGAGACTTCAGCCTAAGACTCTCTGGCCTGTCCACGGTAATTGCGCATACACCTTCGAGGACTCGAGGACTCGGGGGCTTGGGGCCAACAGCGACAGACAGCGGACTGCGGAGACAAAAACATCTTAACTTAGTGGTAAGTGCAGTCAACTAACTGCTACCACTAACAAAGACAACAAGCCAGAAAGCCAAGCAACCTGGCCACGTTCCGCGGCTCAGAACGCGAACCCGAACGCGAACGCGACGCAGCATGTGCTGCCTTGGTGGAAAATCGTGCCTCAAGCTCACGACTCCCGGGCCAGAAAGGCTCTCAGCTGCCAGAGGGAAGGGAAACCGAACCCAGCATTGGCCAAGCCGAGCCCCTTTTCGGGCCCAGAAGAAGGCAAGTGCCAGAGGCTGTAAAACACTCAGCACCCAAGACGAGTGGGTGGCTAGGCAAAACACTGTTACCAAAAAGGTTTACAAATGAGAAAATGGGAAAGGTTTCAGGTTAAAAAAATATTAAACATGAAAATATCAAAGTTATCAAAGAGTTTTCGATTTTATCGATTCCTCATTTTAATCAGAATATCGCTTTAATCGCATTCCTAGTTCCTACTATTCAAATTCCCCAAATGAAGAGCTTAGAAATATATTTTTATATAATTTTTTGGTATACAGAATTCTCATATTTTTGATTATAGTTAAATTATAATATAATAGTATTTTTCAGCTTATTGTTTATATTTTTGTTCACACTGCAACCCACTGAGGACGATCTGTGGCGCACTATGGAAAATTGTCGCGCCGCTTAATCGACAGCCAAAGTCGCAACAGCAGGCAGCCTCAAATGGCTGCTGGAAAAATTATTATCATAGCCCGCTGGTCTCTCTTGGCTTGGAGGGAAAGCCTCTGTCTCCGTCGCCGTCGCCGTCTCAGCGAGTCTGTGTCAACACAAAATGCTCGTCGAGGTGTTGGAGAGTTCACGCTTTTGGCAACAACTACTACCACTGCTTACCTGGCCCTCAACAAGCATATTAAGCCGCAAAATGAAGTTATCGCCTGGCCTGGCCGGCAAACAAAAGGTGCGCTTGCTCTCTATGAAAAACTGATTCATGACTTTGGGGAAGCAATTTTTGCTTAGCTCTTCGATTTTCTTGGCTTTATTTTTTACGGCCTTTTTTTTTTTTTTTTTTTGCTGATATTTTTTTGATCGTGCAGCCGCGGCACGGCATAGTTGTTGTAAATTTGTTGCGGCTCTTGTTGCTGTAGGCCAAAGTGGTGATTTACG
Source organism: Drosophila leontia (assembly GCA_008042735.1). Lineage (NCBI taxonomy): Eukaryota > Metazoa > Arthropoda > Insecta > Diptera > Drosophilidae > Drosophila > Drosophila leontia. Next base: position 55,915 of record VNKB01002071.1, on the reverse strand, counting down.
GCATGCGTTCAGCATCCTGGGCCCTGGCATCGGAAATTTGCATGCCCAGTCAGCGAGGAGCGAGCGAGCGATCCTGCAGATAATAAAAGCCAAAGCCGAAGCCAAAGCCAAAGCCAAAGCCGGGAGTTAGCCCGAGCGATGCTCGGGGCCAAGATCTTATCTGGCTGCCAGGGCCAACGCTTTGGGCCAAGTGCCATTTGAACGCAGAGACCACTGATCAGAAAAAAAAGACAGAAACGAAAAAGAAAATAGCCTGGAAACAAGCTTAAACATCCAAGGGGACAAGAAGAACGCCACGTTTAGTGTGCGCATTTTATGATTATGTTGTTTTTGATTTTCACGATCAGTCGAGTCAAGTATTTAGTGATTGCAACTAACATGGCTAACCAGGACATGGCTCTAACCTTTGATCGTGTTACTGATCGTGGCATAATTACTGCCTCCAGGCAACATAATTAACAGATGAATTTGTAACAACATCAACAGGGGTTTGTCATTAGCATTTGTTTTGTGTTTTCTAATTTATTTTCTAAGCAATTATTACAGGGATTTAAAAGGTTATTTAATTAGTAGAAAAATAAACAAGTAATAAAGATTTCTTAACAAAGTTTTCATTGAGATAATAAGGAAAGATTAAAACCCTTTCAAGGGCTTGAAATATTTTAAGACATTTTTTGATTGCATTTTATGACTATTTTTGTTTGCTTTCCACTCAAATATTTATTTAAATATAAAAGATTTCCTCCAGATAGTTCAAGTTTTAGCAGCTCTTGGTTTAATTCCTTGATTGGTAAAAATAATCAAGAAGTGATCACGACTTTTGCCTGACAATTAATTAACAAATAACGAAGGCTTGATTGAAAGTCGATCGCGTTATTGATAAAAAGCCTAATTTGAATATAATCAATCGAATGGAAATGTTACAACTCTTTGAGAACTATTTTGAAAACAAGAAAAGCGATTAAATCATGAATGGAGTTCCACGAACTACACAACATGACTTGGCTTACAATTAATTAACAAATGGAGTTGTTTTTTTAAGCTGCAATTTGATCGTGTCACTGATTTAAAGCACAATTAGAATAAAATAACAACTCTGAAAACAAACATGACTTGTTTTACAATTAATTAACAAATCAAGTTGTTAGAATAGCAGGTTGAGTGGGATTTGTAACAGTTTTTATGCAATAAATATTTAAAGATAAGTCAAAGAATTGTTACTTAAATATTTCCTAGAAGAATAATGTTAATTTGTTTATAATTATTCGTATTCTACCATCACTTATTTCTTAATAAGTTAATTTACAACCAAAGTTATAACTTCAAATCGCGTGAACAATTTTATAACGTCTTAATCATCATAGAAATTGTGTTAGATCATAATCGACGGTAAATCAAATTCAGAAAAACCCTTAAGCAGCAATTAAAATGTCACAGATCCGTGGAAAAGTTGCCCTTTTGTGACGGTTAAAGTGATTTATGCACTGCGAGGGAAATATTCAAAGGAAAATCAGTTAATAGTCGTTGGCCTGCTCGCTGGGCATTTAATAAGGATTTATTGTTTCTCGCTAGATGCTAATGCCGCCCGCCCGCCAGGCCGAGCCCCAGCCCCAACAGATCCCGAAGCATTTACAGCTGGCAAACGTCTTAATGGGCTATTAAGTGGACGCACATCGATATCTTCATAGGAGCAGCTCACACACAGCCCCCGAAGATGTTTTAATCAGCGTTCGAGTTATTCGGTTTTGGTGGCTCTCGACGCTTAGTTGGCGTTTTACGAGCGTGACCAAAGGGAAGTGCACTGAGAGAAAAATATATGATTTATAATATTTGGTTTATTAAGTTTATAATATTAATATATTATTTGACTAGAGAAATATATTTTAAAATATTTTTTTAACATTACAAATGTCTTAAAAACATTTATAAAATATTTTTTGACCTAAATAAGCCACAAAAAAATTTAAATAAAATATGTAAAATTAAATTACTTAATTTCAAACTTCTATATAAACTTCTTTTATATTTTATTTATAAAAAAATATATATTATAAATATTTAAAAATGATATTTGTTCTCACCCAACCCACCCACAATTTCCCCCTATTTTTCCTCTCACTGTAAGCTTTAGATGAATTCATTTTGGGGTCTTTGGGTTCTCTCAACCAGCTGCCACTGCCGGCGGCATTCCAAAGATCTCCCACTCATCATAACATTTATTTGTTATTTGTAAATCAAAAGAGCATTTAAATGCCTCTGCCAAACCGGGGAATAAATCATTGCCTTGTGACACGAAATTCGAGTAATTTAATGGATTCAGTCCCTTATTTTATGACACCCGCTTCTTTAATTTGTTAATTTGTTTTTTTCTTTTTTTTTCCACTCCTCTCTGGGCAACACATGGTGCAATTTATGACAGGCTGTGAAGAAGCTTTTTATGTATTTTCGAAAAGCTTGGGCAACAAACACTTCCAGGAAAGGAAACTAACTCGCTTTCTAGGGCCGATTATAAATACCCGTATATATCATATTTTATATACATATTTTGTACGTATTTTCTGATTGTTGCTTATGGAGCTGCCAATTGATGTCTGGGCGATAGTGTCAGTTGGCTGTCCCTGAAAAGGACTTTGTGAGGGTATTTATGTTTAAAGGAGTTTTGGACTTACGAATAAGACTTGGATTAATTTTTGTAATTTTTTCTAAAGCTTAAATTTCATAGAAAAGGGATTTTAAGCATTATAATTAGAGTTTATACAGTACAAATTAATATTTAAAAATTAAATAAGAATCCCCAAGACAACGAGGTATCTCCTGATTCTGCCTTGTCGATTGCTGCATCCTCTGTTTGTTATTTTATGTGGCCGCTGTTAATATTTTATTGTGGAATGAATGAACGAAAGGAAGTTCCTGCATTGCCTTCATATATTTGTTAGCCGTATTTTGTTGTATTTTTTATATTTTCTTACTGGCAGACTGAAGCGTGGCTAGCGGTTGTCACGTTTTGTTTGCTGGCAATTTATGCGCTCGCTGACGATCCTGCTTCAGTTCAGCATCCCCAAAAGCCAACAGGAAAAAAAGGAGAGCATAAAAAAAGGCAGGGAAAAAACACAACGCCAGCAGCAATCCTGTCGAAGCATTCATCAAAAAATGGAAACTAATTTCCTGTCAGTTGTTGTTGCCGTTGACGCTCACAATGGCTTACACACCTTCTTCATGATGATGATGATATTTTGCAGCTTTTTTTTTTGCTGTATTCCTTTTTTGTTCGATGCCATTTCTGTTTTATTGTTGCTCCATTTTTCTTTTTTACTTGGCTTTTTATTAATTTTTTGCTGTCTGACGTTGGTCGCGATACAATGAAGTGAAAATGGCGCTGACTGCCACATAAATTGCCGTCGATTGCTGTGCGTCCTTCTGCTGCTCCTCCTCGTCTTCGTCGCCATCGTCCACATCCTTGTTGTTTTTCGCCGTTATCCTTATTGTGCATATGGCGAAGTTATCTCCCTCTGTTGGCCCCCTTTGTGCTGTGCAACTGCCATTTGGCTGGCCAATTTTAATTGAAAAATTTTGCATATTGATGGAATTTTTTCCCACCAATTTTCGGTTCAAAAGTGTATCTATGAAGGCAGTCAAAATGCAGTCAGAAAAATATCTAAAATCTATATAGTATTACCATATATATTTGGCTGTAATCGATATTATAATATGAAATATAAATATAGAAAAATGTATTAGTTTTATCTACAATTTATTTTCAACAATATTACCCCAAAAGCTCTTGCTAATCCGAGTGTAACAACCGATATCTATATAATCCAAAACCGCGTTCAATAAGCGGCACTTGCGGCAGCCAAAATTATATACTTTTAGGGATAAACTTAATGCGATCTTGTAATTTTATTGGACGAAATTACAGAGAACGATGAGCCCCAGCGGCAAATCGAGGCTGAAAGGCGCCAATTTTATATAACAAAAAAAAAACTCCTCACTTGCCCACTTAGCCTCTTAATTTGCGACAATAAACTAAACCATCGGCGCGCTTTTGAAAGGAAGTCAACTTGACTGAAAAATAAGCAAAAAGCCGAAATTATGAAATGCAATTTGGAAAATATTTGCAATTGCCTGCGCGGCCATTAAATTGCCGACTGAGAAACCAAAAAAAGTAGTCTAAACGGAACGAAACGAAACGAAATGAAATAATAATAAGTAATCATAATAATTGCAGCGAGAGGAGCTATAAAAACCAAGAGACAGAAAGGAAAAAGACTGAAAAGCTGTGGAAAGCTGGGGCGGAGACGAGAGTTAATTAAGACGTTTTGCCCAGCGACCAAGCGACCGTTACTGGCTACGTGGCGTATACGCAATTAAGAGTCGCCAGGCATTCAAAATATGAAGAAAGCCTCGGAAGCGGCGACATTTGTCCAGCGGAAGTCTGCTTAATTGCGTAACGAACGAGATGCCAAGTTTTAATATAGGGAATATATATGAAGGAGCTTCATTAAAGAGGAGCCGGATTTCTGGAATTTTGAGAGCTCGCTTCGAAGGAGCAATTGATAAATAACTGGATTATAATTGCATTATTAGTGGAATAAGGAAGCTCTCACTTCAGGCCACCAAATGCGTAACCAGCATCCCTAGCAAATTCATTTGTTTGCAAAATATGTATTAATTCTATCAATAACTATTTCCTAATCTATTTTAAATCTAAAAAAATAAATAAAAAACTCCCAAATCGTTTAACTATTCGCTAATACCTGCTAATGAGTATGCCGATGCAGCTGCGTTAAGTATCCCTCCAGCTAATGACTTACATTGAACTTTAACCCGTCAATGCTCTTCAGAGACAGGCATTTGGCCAGGCTTAGTTAGCCATGGCCGAAACAAAAACACCTTTGCCACAGAGCAACAAAATGGCAGGTAGCACTCCGGGGCTTAATTGCCTATTAGCAAGGAGCTGCGGCAGCCGCGGACACGACCTCGCCACTAAAAACAGACTAAAACAAAGCCCAGAAAGGCTCTGCAGAAATGGCCAGAAAGCACATGGCAGCCTGGCCTGAGATGCTGATGCTGACGCTCAAGCTGAAGCTGAAGCTGATCCGAGGCTAAAAACTCGAAATGGTAAAAAACTCAAGTGGGAGTTCGGAGCCAGAGTTGCAGGCCATTGGCAATTAAGTGCAAGCCAATCAAGCGATTTGTACATGCCCAACACTTACACATGCCAAGCTCAAGCTGTTTGCGGTCTGCGGATGAGGAGTACACTTGCAGAAAATGCTAGGGTATTTCTTTAATTGGGATTATTCTAGAATATAAATGTTTTTCAAGCTGTAGCTGTAATTTATTTTATATTTTAATCGCTTTAAAACTAACTGGTACTTTATGATTTTTATTTTTAGAAATATCTATGTCTATATACTATATTTATCTAATATTTCTCACAGTTTACAAACTTGGCCAGAAGGAAAACTCATTTGGGCCCGCTTTTGTCGATGATCTTGGTCGACTTGGCCAACAGCCAATGCGCATTGACTCTCTTTTGACGCCTTGGGGCAAAACGCGCTATAAACTTTAATTAAGACATAAAGCAGTTTTAACTATGCACTAAAAGGTAAGGCAAAGGCAGAGCCAGCTTCGGGGCCAAAAAGTGAAAGAAGAAGGGCAATGTACTACCTGGTAGAAATACCTGACGATGTGGGCATGGGGTCTGCACTTCGCACGCGGCGGTCACGACGATGGGTGAAGTTTTTAAGTGCGCTACGTGAAGAGCATAAAATCTGTAACGGAACTTTAAGTAGTACCTAAAGCCCAGACACCAGATAGATATATTATATATATTCAGGGGAAAGGCGATTGAGTGCCGTCCCGTTTTCGAAGAGTGTGACAGAGCAAATTGCGTCAAGCTGTTATATCTATGGAAAAATGGGGTAATATGGTAATATAAAATATCTTATAATTTCAAAACTAGTCTTGGAAAGTTTGTTTTTTTATTATATACATAATATACCATAATATTAATTTAAATGTAGTATACTTAGAGTCGTTTTTTGTCTTGCAAAAATGCCTAAACTTACTTTATATTCGTAAATCATAATTGTTATATTAAAAAAATATTCCTTAAACTACTATTTCCCATTGTAAACTCAATCTAGAAAAATTGTTGCTAGTAGAACTCTTGAAAAATTCCTGAAAAATACCCCAGGCAACCCCAGAGATCCCAGCTGAAATATGCGACCAATCTGAGGCACTCGCTTGCCAACTGTTCACATGGTCTAAAAAAATGAAGAAAATGACTAAAAAACTGCACATCTTCTTGGCAGTCGTTACAGGCGCTCTCAAATCGCTAACCAATTAACTTGGAAAGTTCACGAAACTGCAACCGCGCGGCGGGCACTAAAAATCGACACATAAAATAAAGTTATAAGAATGCTCGAAGAGTGCGAGATGGACGGATGAAGGATGCCAGTGGCTGAAGACCAAAGACCAAAGACCCCAATGACTGGGAGACTGCGGTCTAAAGACTGGTTTACCCGAGGATCGGATCGTCAGTCTGTGAGCAGCGATTTAACGTGGCGCACATTATTCATTCCGTACGTTTTTATTACTTCATGTTCGTGTTATTTGTAATTTTAACAAGATAATTTTGTTCAGGCATTTAATGACGAGCTGGAGCAACGACGGCAGCACTCAATTTACTATCAAGCCGCACTTGCTCCGTCTTCCAGCTGTATCTGAAGGATACAGAGTCAACTACAGAGTCCACTTAATTGCCATGCAGCGGAAATGTATGAGAGTCATGTGATTTTTATGCTGCCTTTTTTGCGTAACTTAATTGGCCCAAAGAAATATTAAAGCAGCCAATTTGTAAGGCGAAAACAACTGAATATAATGAAGCCATCAAAGGCCGGGGAGTGCCTCCAGCACACATCCTTCCCAGAAGGTCTCGCGGATCGAGATCGGATCCAATAAATATGCGAAATATCCGCAGCTGCTGCCGTGGCTGCCATTGTGCCCGCGAAGCCATTTGCATTGGAATTCCTAGAACAATGAAATAATTCCATAAATTCGATCGCTATTTAGCCACCATTTTCCCTCTTGTCCAGTCAACCACCACCATCTTGGGCCCAAAGCTCCTCCTCCTCGTGTTCCCTGGGCTTTTTTGTTTCGATGGGCGTTTACCATCGCCACGATCGAAACAAGTTTTTTCTGGCTGTGGCTGAAAACTTGTTGGCCGAAAAGAAAAACTGGTTTACAAAACTCAACACTCAACATGTCGGGCTAAAATGTCTGGAGCCGGTGGATTTATGGTCAGTACGTCGAGTGCTATGGTCCGAATGGCTTTTCCTGGCCGGACTCTGGTCGTTGAATTGGCCAAGTTACTGCCTGCTGCCGACGGCATATGTTCGCACCAAGCCATTCGATCTCATTTGCGTCAATTTAGTGTCGTTGGCTTGAGGTGTTTATCTATATTGTGCACAATGGGACACCGTCTTGATGGTTGTCGTCCTCCAAATGCAACTTTGTTGCAGCTTCCTGGATGTTTGTTTTTATTTTTAGTGTATTTTTGGGAGAAGAGTAAGGTAGTTGAGCTGTTTTTAATATACTTTTGGTTGATAATTATGAAGAAAATACTTTTTAAAATATTTATATATCAACTTAACACCTCTCGAGCTTTTCTTAATATTTATTATAAATATTTTCTTGTTTCTCCATCTTGAAAAGCTCTTTAGAAAATAACAATAATTTCCATTTAATTGACAAAATTGTTGCAGCCTTAAAGAACCACTTTTCAGCATGAGAGGCAGCAACCAACCGTGACCATAATTTGTTTACACTGCCACATTAATATCAAATTCCCTGCCGCTGCAGACCATAAATTAATAATAATAATTTCATAGAACCCGGCCAGCAGCAGCACTTCTTTATAGATAAACGAGGGGAATTAGCAATAATTACAAGCAGCGGCGATTAAGTGCATCATAACACGAAGGCGCCTCGTCTCCCAGGCCAGGATGGCTTTGGATCTGGATCTGGTTTTGGTCTTGGTCTTTGGCAAAAAAGGGACCAAAGATCTCGCTCCCTTCCAAATCGGGGGTAATATCCGGAGGAGCTCCTTGAGGAGGAGCAATGTCGAGGGCAATTAAAACGAGCAACGGCGCGCAAAACGCACGAAACGGAATTAAAAAGGCATCTTGTTATTAATTAGGGAGAACAGTAGCTGACAGATATAAAATGTTTGCTAATTTGCGATATATACAAGTATATATATAAATGCGTTTGCATTCCCTTTTGGCAGCTACGGCGGCTTCCTCGCATTCGGTCAAACGAATTCGCGATAAAGCGAATTTCAATGTCTTTTAGCTTATAATTGGACAAAAATCGTCGTCTGGGGCAAAAGGAGAACAGAAACCAGATACTTTTGGGTCCTCCTCTATCGTTAATATTTTCGGAATTCCATTTGTTCTCGGCTTCCTTCCACAGATCGCTATCAGTGTCGGCGGTGGTGGTGCCTCCTCGAGACCTTTGCCAGCACGGATTTTATAGTCGAAAATTAATTAACATAACTTCCGTTTTGTGGCAAAAGTAGCTTATTATTGTGCCTACGCTAATTGGGTATTTGCTGGATTTTATTTGTTAGGGAAAGGCATTGGATTTGTCAAAAGAAACTCCTTACAAGCCTTCCTAATATAGTGTTATTTGAGCGTTTTCAAAGGGGAGGATACCTTGCTTGGCGAATTATTCTTAGAAAAAGGTTTTAATAAATACTATAAATAGTTAATGATATATAAAATACATAACTATTTACCTATTTACATAAAAACTTTAATAAAATACCTTAAAACATTGCCAACTTTCGCTTTCTTAAAACAAAAAAAAAAAACTGAACTAGTTGCCCAAATGGCGTGTCGCTTTTGCTTTACCTCAATTTATTTATTTCTATTGAATATTAAATTTTTCTCAACTCCCAATTCCCGTCACTTATCGAAGCTCAGCGATCTCTCGAACAGAAAAATAATAATAAACAATACTAGGCGACGCGTGCAAATTGATTTTCGCATTTTGCATGCAAATTTCAATCAAAATTAATTAGTTAACATTTTTATTGTTGTACAAATGAGCAAAAATTAATTTGCATGACTATTAAAATGGAATGACTTTCGAGCAATAAATAATGCCGGCAACAAAAGCAAAAACAATAATAACAAGCGGCCAAAGCCAGCGAACAAGTGAGCAGCAAAACTGTAAAAGCCAAAATCGACTTTTTTCTTGAACTTTTGCGACTACTAATAACTATAGTTATAAATAACAAACTAAAAAAAAAAAAACAGAAAATCTATGAAAGGTAGACAATTAAATACTCTTTTTAAGGAATTTAGAGAGATTATTATTAATGTTAAATTAAATCTAAAGAAATAAAGAGAAGGCTGATGATCACCGGTTTCAGTTCTTGGTAAAAGAAATATAATTTAAAAACTTGTTAGCCGGCTTAAAACTTATTGTTATATGAAAAAAATAACAATGAAATCAAATTGTTTACATATCCCTCTTCATTATTCTAAATTTTAGTAATCTTTTTTTAACTTAAATTAAATATTTTAAATTTAAATTAAATTTTTTACATGATTTTTACCCCCTATAAATATTTATTTTGACCTTTACAACTCTCACTATAAACCCAAAGTATCCCAAAATAAATATAGAGTACACAAATCGGAGAGCCCGCTTAACACCTGAGATGCGACACTGGGATGCGAGTGCGGGACCCGGTGTAGCGGGGGTAAATTTATGAGTGCGCTACCACAAAACTACAAAACTATCGGGTTACAAGGCAGCGACAAGACAACCTACAACATGTTCGGGTCTCGGAGTCGCAGTCGGAGCCGGAGTCGGCCCAGAGCCGCCCATATATGCTGATGATGTTGAACGTGGCAAGTGGAGTCGGCGGTGCCTCCGTTTTGTTGGAGAATTTATCGCGGCGGCAGCACATTCTACGGACCGAGTGTGTGTTTGTGACCCAATTTGGCGGAGGTCTCTTTCCATAGGGGACATTACTATACAAATATTTATAAACGCTTTACGATCGCCCCGATCTCTGGCTTATCAGCGAGATCAAAATATTTTCGTTGATAACAAATGCCGAATCCAAATCACACAATGCCAAGACCTCGCATAAAATTATAAACTATTTTAATGGTCAAAAGAAGACAAGAAGAAAACAAAAACAAGCTTACGAAATCTGAAAATCTTTGCCTGAAAAAGATAATGGACTCGGACAAATGACCAGCGAAGGAGAGTGACAAACGCGAAAGGCGAACCCATAAAATCAATTAGTGAGACAAAAAACTCGAAAGCCCCAAAAAGCTATATGACTCTGAAGCCCAAAAGTCCAAACGAAGACAACAAAAAATTCTGGCTACCGTGCACGCAGCGTTGAAAAAAATTTGGAGTATCGGAGAATGATTAAGAGACCAATTTTACACCCAACAAAAATACGATTAATATTAAGAGAAGGAAAGCGTTGCTGGGGAATATATTAAAAACTGTGAAAATATTTATTATAAAACAAAAACAAATAAAAATACTATTAATTAAAAGAATCGGGAAGCGTTGCTAAGGACTTAAAACTACTAAAACATTTATTATAATGAATCAAAAATATATAAAAATAACTCACGTACTTCCTTGATATTTTTTAATTTTTTAGGTCAATATATACAAAGACAATGTTTATTCCAGTGCACAGCCAGTACTTGTATATCAAAATCTTTAAGAAAGAAAACCCAACCAAAGACGATAATTTTATGCCACCAAATCAGGGGAAAAACAACATGCAACATGCTAGAGACTCGGTAATCGGTAGCCCCCAAGAGCCAGCACCTAAATAGTTGTTAATTAAACAAACCAGATTTTTGTTTCTTATTCTCCTCATGGCATGGCTTTTCCGAGAATCAATTAACAAACGTTGCTGGCTGTGCACATTAACCAATTAACTGCTAATCTAATTTTATAGATAGATAGACGAGATCCAGGAAGGAGGGCCAACGTAAATCTCATAGAGAATCCGTTCAATATTATCAATGAAATGCAATCCCAGCCAAGAGAAGACCAAGACCCAAAAAACAGAAACGAGGTGAAAGGGAGACCAGATAGGAGAAGAGGAGATGAAACCCTTTAACTAATTAGCATTTTTCACTAAATTCCCAAAGTCCAATTAAAAAACACGAAAACACGACGTTAAGAACAGAGCGATAATTTACCTACATCAATGAGTTTCATTATTCGTAAATGTCCCCTGTGTGTGTGCCTTTGGATCGGGTCTTTCTTGAGAGGCGATCTTTATCTTTATCTCAAAATGTGACTCTGGGAGAAGAGAGCTCTGATTTCACAGCAGGCCTGCCTGGAGCCCGAGACCCACACGATGGCCCATCGAGAATGTCATTCATAATTAAAAACAAAACTTATACCAATATGTCAAGCATAATTTTTATTTGAATGGCCTGCACGGTCCGGTTTCGGTAGGGTTTGGCCCTAAAAGGGGTCCACAGAGAGAGAGGGAGGAGAAATCCCTCCGATTAGCCCATAAATATCCGGCATAATCGACGCAATGTTGAGAAATATTCTCACCTCCGATCGTAAGAATGTAGCTTCCTGCAGACGACGACGGCAAATTAACATTTCTGCTGCCTTTTTGGGTTCTCCCTCTTATCCGTTTGTTTGGATTAATTTTAAATTCAGGCTGCCCCTTTGCCCCTGTCCCTGCATCAGGCTGCATTCTAGTATTAATTACTTTGGCTTCCGAAATCGAATTTACATATTAAAGTCGTTTTAAGGCAACCACGATTCGTATCGTGCGCGAAGAAATCAAGCCGCATCCACGAGGTGCAGCTGCAGTCCTTAGTCTTCAGTCCCCAGGTCCCAGTCTTTAGTCTTCCGTCCCCCCGCCCAGTCTTTAGTCTTCAGTCTACGGACCTCGGTCTCCCAGTCCTTGTGTCTCTGGTGCAGCAGGTTAAATGGAAATCAGCCAGCGCCAGTACACTTTCCTCACCTGGGCACTAAGAGAAAAAAAGGGGACTATAAAAATAAGAATTTCTTAAATTTAAATCTAACCCTTTAAACCTTTTAAAATTCTTGAAATTCAGTCCTTAAAAATTCTATAAAACATAGATTTCATATTTTATATCTTCAAGATTTATCTAAAATTTTTAAAGAATTTTTCCTCAGTGTCCCAGCTATTCAACGACCATTTCACAAATCGATACAACCGACAGGAAGAGAGCCAAGGGGACAAACCAAGTGTCGACTGTGGGCTGCCTTTTGTTTTGTCTTCTTTTATTTTAATTTTTATTTTAATTGGAACAACATAATTCCTAGAAGTTCGCACGAACTAACCACCGAAGAGAGCCCCAGTAAAGATCTGCTAATGGACTTCGTTTGTTTAGCTTGGGCATGGGTTTTGCTTCAAGTCTCTTTTTATTTTTCCTTTTGAGGTTGGGCTTGGACTTGGGTTTCGGTTTGGGTTTGGGTGTCATGCGCTGTGCCAGGCGAACCCAATCACCATGAGGCCATCGTAAATTACTCGATCGTGTGTCTCAGCGAGGACGGGGAGCTGCCATTCCGGGCCCTCGGGCTGGCCGAAGAAAAGAGGATTGAAAACAATTAAAAAATTGGCAAACACGAATCGATTGTGATTACAGTAAATTGTTGTCAAATTAGCTGCAAAATGAGCGGGAGGGAAATGGCCATGGAGCGACTGCCAGGGTGTGGATAGAATGGGATATGGGATAGGATATAGGATGAGCGATCGGTTGATAGGTGATTAAACTGGGCGCGGAGTGGCCCAGAGAAAGTTTGAACTTTTGGTAACAAAGTGGTTCCGAAGGCCATCTATCAGATTGTCTGGAAGTGATTCCTCAAAAGAGGTGGAAGATCACTGAGGTTTGGAAAATAAAGAATGCCCAGAAGATGGAAAGTTCTGATCAGTCAAAGTGGAGTAGGTCCAAGGATCAAACAGGTTCAAGGAAAAGGAATGGAGTCAGAGGAGTGCTAGGAAATGAAAGTGAAAAAAGTTCTGGAAAGATGAGGTAAAGTAACACAAAACAGTTATATTTCTTAAGAGAATATTTACATTCGTACCTTTTAGCACACAAACCCACATACCTAACTATATAAAAAAATTCTAAAAAACAAAAAATCTCAATAAAAATCTTCCCCAAACCAAGCTGACAGCATAATTACATCAAAAAATATCAATAATCCCAGAGAGAACCCCATGTGGCTATCGCATGAAATCAACATATCAAAACACACAATTATACGAAAAAAAGAAAACTAAAAATACCTACAGCCGCGTGTGAGTATCTAGCATAAGGCATCTCCTACACACACACACAAAGAGAGAAAGATACAGATACAGATACAGATTGATCGATCATGGAAGACGACGGACGGGTCCGGCAGATTGGTGGAGTCAAAGTCAAAGTCAAAGCCAGGCACAGGCAGTTGAAATAATTATGAAATGTCAAACCTGTGTTCGCGCTCGATTACGCCACTTGACATGGCCAATTAATCTCGGCTTAATTGGTTTGTGCCACAACAAAACACTGGCACTGTCTGGGAGAGAGAGATACAGATACAGATACAGATACACGACATCTGATATTGATGTGCATTCGCTTCTGATTTCGCCTGTTTTTTCTACTCTCTCGCGTTGTCGATGATGATGATGCTGCTTGGTGCTGGTGCTGATGCTGGTGGTTCCTCGAAATTTGTCATATTTACCGGCGGACAAGTGATCGATATGCGGTGAAGGCTGGCGAAATCAGAGGATCGGGGTTATATGCACAGGGAAAATAAATTAATAATAAACTTTAAGTGAAAACCAGCTTAAGTACAATTAATAAAATGCTTAAGAAGCAAGGAAGTTGATTAAAAAGTCGTTTTAAAACTTTAAATTATTGAAAAATGGGTACAAGACAAATCGAAAGAGTTATTTATGTTTTTGGAATAGTTTTATTTAATATCTGATGAAATAATAAATTGTTAACAAATTCATTAGATTTTTTAGAAAGCATTTCAGTAGCATTATCATTATTATTATTATTTTTAAATGTTCACTTAGCTCTGAACCTAATTAAAATTAATTTTCCTGCTTCCTTAAACCTAAATCCAAAGAGAACCCAAGCTCCAAACATTTCTCCCAGTGTTTCATCGCCTTTTTTATTTAATTTTTGTATAGTTTTTTGCTGCTCTCCTCGCTTGTAGACATTTTATCAGATTCTTTAATTGCGTAAAACATTTTTGGATTCTTCACGTACGAAATTCCAAAACACCGTAGCTTGTTAAAATTCTTCTATCACTGAGCACGAGTATTTGTGAGTATTCGTGGGTATCTGTGTGTATCGAATTCCTGGCCCCAAGACCCAGTGCCAAAGAGAGAGACGCATGTATAATGGCCCGAAAGAGACGCCAATACTGGCAATGTGGAACGTACGAAACGCCAATTAAGAAATTGACAAATTAAAGCTGAATGCTTTTTATAATCAAAACAGACAAAGCAAATAAGACCCGGCAGGCAGAGGCAGGCGGCCAACAACTTGTTCGAGGTTGCTTGAAATATTTATGAATTTTTATTGTTTTTATTGCCACGAGGCAACTGGTTGTTTAATTTGTTATATATATATATTTATATATCTATGGTATATTTAAAATTTTTGCATATTTTTCTCTAAGCAAGAAAACTTTCCATTTGCGTGAGGTATTTACTTTTATTTCTCTACTTGTTTATTTTTATGTATTTTTTTTACCTGCAATTTATTTATTTTTTTTATTGCCTTTTTTTATTTCGGTAGCCAATCGGCAGCGGCAAATTAACGCAACGGCTTGTTACAGACGCGTTTTACAATCTCGGCGCATTTTTTGCCCGATTGCAGGTTGCACGTTGCAGGTTGCTGGACGGCAGCAGCAATCAATCGATCAACCGATCAAGCGATCAAACGAGCGAAAGCTGCTGCGGCCATGTCAAAGTCCTTTAGCCGCAGCAGGAAGGCTAAAAGGCTGCAAAAGGAGGAAGCAAAAAAAAAGGAGACAGAGCCAAGAGATCGCCTCGAGGACCAATCGATCGATGATGGCCGATGCTGGCTGCATTCCGAAATGACAAAACAGTTAAAAAATAATTAATTGCGTTGCCTTAAATGGCCTAAAGCGGTTTGGCTTTTTGTTCCCTACGGCTTGTTTGCAAGCTGCAACAGCAATGCAGCCCAAGCAGGGGAAAAAAACTATATTAAAAATATTTTAATAAATAGAAGAAATATTAATTAAAATATTTTTAGTAATTTTAAACAATTTATTACTATTTCAAAGACACTTTTCTTATAATTTTCTTTGTAATATTTTCTGATCTCATTTCTAAAAGATTTTCTTTATTTTAAAATTATAAATTGTTTTTTTTTTCTTAAGGTCTAAGAAATAGTATATAATTTATATTTAACAATTATTTTTCTCAGTGTTTTACCCACTACAATGCGAGCAACAAGTGCACATGTGGCTGCTGTGCGTTGGCCACTGCTCATTGCCCATTTTGACCATTGTTTTTATTGCCCGCCTGGAGCGGCCATCGGGCAGCCACTTTAGGGCTTATTAATGATGGATTCTCCTCAATTCTCCTCAATTCTCCTTGGCGACTCTTGTTTTATTGCGCAATGCAGCAGCAGCAACAGCAGTGGCTCTTGTCTTACCCCCAGAAAATGAGCCCGATGACGAGCAGTTGGCTTGGGGCTTTGGGCCTGGCCAAAAACAAAAAGGTACCTGGTCGAATGTATGTCAACCTTATTGTTCCCGCATGACAAATGGACAATTGGCGGGTTGGGGAGAGGTTGGACCAAGGGGCAGCTCTCTGGTGAGAGCTTGGTACTAAACGTTTTGGCAGCTTGGCGACTAATTTGGGCCAACACAGGCAGAGGAGGAAGGAGGATCGCGAGGAGGCAGTGGCAATATAACTTCTTAAAGGGGTTGAAAAATACATATGTTTGTATGTATGGATGTATGGATTTATAAAATTTTTAAATGTTGAGAAATATTTTATATTTGTTTTGTTAGAGAGAACTAATTAAAAATATAGAAAAATATAGAAATATAATTTAAAAAGCCTATAACCTCTCTTATATAAGTTCTCGATGAGTCACTACTACCTTTAATCTTTTCAAATCTATTCTAAAAATAAAACTTATTTCAAATAGAAAGCGAAAATAAGTTCATTTCATCTGTTTAATGTGACATTGAACCTCTAGACTTGCGACGGGGGAAAAAGTTTACAGATTTCCATCGGGAATGCTGATCTTACATAAACTAAACCCTGACTCATAACAAATAATATAAATCAAGATTCTTATCGTCCGAACGAACACAAACCGAAATAACAAATTTTCACTTTTATTTAACAAATGATCTTCGGGGGACAACCTAAGATCAGATCGAAACAAGTTGATCGTTATGGCTTTGTAAAGTATCCATAACGGCTTCAAGCGCTGACGACTAGACCGAAATTGGCAGTTGGGTCCAGAAGAGACACATTGTGGCCAAGATTCCGGCTATTTATGTAAGCCAACGCCCTGGAGAAGATTACGGATCTCTCTCTCTCTCTGTGGGTCTGCATTGGCGATAAATTTCAATCAAATCCGAACACAAAACACACATCGCCCCACTCAGAAGAGATCGGATCATCGGCGTTCGTTGCATAATTAGAAAACATCTAAATTTTCGTTTTGTATTTCCAAAAAAATATAGAGAGAGAACACTAAATTAGATTTACGACGCCTCGATCAAAGGCAGCCCAAGAAGAAGGCATCGCGGAACGCAATTAAAATCAGCTTAATAATTCTCCCAGAAGAAAGCAGATCACAGACACACATATAGCCAAAAGTGTGATAATAATTTTATGAAAGACTCCACCACCAAACGAGGCAACAAATCAATTCCCCATAATGCCAATAAAAACAGATTTTGAAGAAGGCATTTACATTCATGGACGAACATAAATCTCCGGCAGCAGGAACAATGCCAAAAAAAAAGTAAGAATTAAAGAAGATATCCAAACTATTTTCATTATGAGGCCATGAATGAGTTCCCGAGGCGATAAATGAATGAGAATGAATGAATGAAGCTAGAGGCTCTGCTTTTTTCGGGGTTTTCATTGTTAGTGGACCCAGTTTTTGGCGGCGAGTCGATTTTTGGAGGACCTCACAATCGGTAAGAGCACAGTATTACGGACGATTAGGTGTTAAACACACACAATTCGTTGGGCATTCCCTCTGGCTGTGTGTCTCTCCCCCCTCTGACATAATTTATGATCCGTGGAACATTGCCCGAACCCTCTTCTAGTGTCGAAAAAAAGGGGGTTCTACTGCAATAGAGTTGTACAGCTCTGCAGGTAGTTGGACCCACCTCGGTGGTCGGTGGCAGCACCTACTCCGAGGCTTCCAGATTTTCACTCAAGTGCAATTCCTGAAGCATGCGCCGCTGGACACTCGACTGCAAATTGCAGCGAAAAAGCCAACGTAATTATACAGGGGAAAAGATTTGGTTGAAGTTTTTAAAAATCATTTTTTAATGGAAAAAAATATATTTTTAAGAGTGTATTTAATGCAAAAATATTGAGACTTAAATTATTTTATAAAATTTAAAATCTATAAAATATAAAAAATATAAATCTTAAAGGTTTACAGCTGTTTTAGTAGGTGGGCAGGGAAATATACTAAATTATGTATAACCTATAAGATGCGTAACGCTATATTATTTTTAAGAGTTTCAGGCAGCAGGACTTGCTTTATATAAAATTTTGGTAAATTTGTAAAACGATAGAATACTTTGGCAGTTTTTTATACATCTCCCACTAAAATTTTATATATATCCCACAAAAACCTCTATTTAAATTTATACAAAAATTTACAAACGTATATTTTCCTCTGTGCAAATTACATAGCTTTTTCGTTGGCGCCTCGGCGCCGCAATTAAGCAGAAATCGGCAAAGTACAACCAAAAAAAAAAATAAAAATAAATAATATAAGAGAGCAAAAATTAAGGTTAATGCAGGCCGTGGTCCGCTAATTAAGATATGGTTGCCTGGCCGCGAACGCTCCACTGATTCCCGATTCCCAGGCTCCTGGCCTGCCTGCCTGCCTGCACCTTTCGACAAGTCATTGAGCTGTTAAATTTATTTAATGTCCGCACAATGCCCGGCGAGAGCATGTTGCCAGTGGCTTTGTTATTAATTTTTATTGCCGAGCGATTATTGAGACAAGTTCATTTCACCATTTCGTATTATTCGCTGGAATTGTCCGAGTCACGGATTCCCAGGATCCCTGATCGCCAGATCAACAGCGGGCTGCCTGCCTGCCTGCTGTTCCTTTGTCTGCAGGTCCTTCTTCTTTTTATTTTTTGGCAGAGCTCAATGAGAGGTCCTTCATTCATAGAGTTGAGAGTTCGGTTTCCATTCACTCGATTTTCCCAATTTTCCCTGTTTTCTTTTTGTGGGTGTGTCGCCAAATGGATTACACTAATGCGACAGTTTGTCCCACAATTTAATGCACTCGCCGCACACTCGAGGATTTAATGATGTCCCTCTTCCCATCGAGTTCAAGTGCGTGTCGGCAAGAGATTCGCAAAAAGGATTTTCGAAAGACAACGAAATCCTTTCATACGCTTCAAGAACCCTTCATATTTCATATATCGGCGGCACTTGAGAGTCACAAGTGTTTATTGTCTGGCGGTTCTTTTTCTCTGGAGATCCTGTAACCGATCCCCGATCCTTCCTCAGCGATCCTCTTTAAGTGCAGGTGAGGGTGAGAGAGCACGAGCCCCGTTTCGGTGACTAAGCGACTTTTCGGCTCAAGGACTTGCATTTTCCGAAGACGCTGGAACTGATGCGCTTAACTCGTTGACTTTGTTAGCAGGCAGGATCAAGTGAGGTCCTTGTATACTCCAGTTACTCAAGGGTTGCAACACCCCCCGAGAGACCAAGAAAATTTAAGGGATTACCGTTTTTAATGCTTAAAAAAACCCATTAAAATATTCCAAAAAGAGAGTTCTCCCTACTTTCTGTACCACATCTGAAGCGTCTTCATGCGCTTGATCTTCTTCTGCAACTGCAGAATCCCGTACATGAGGGCCTCTGCTGTGGGCGGACATCCTGGCACGTATATATCCACCGGAACTATGCGATCGCAGCCACGGACCACCGAGTAGGAGTAGTGATAGTAGCCACCGCCATTGGCACAGCTGCCCATCGAGATGACCCACCGGGGCTCGGGCATCTGGTCGTAGACCTTCCGCATGGCCGGTGCCATCTTGTTGGTCAGTGTTCCGGCCACAATCATCACATCCGCCTGACGGGGAGAGGCCCTAAAGACCACTCCGTAGCGATCCATGTCATAGCGGGGGGCAGCAATGTGCATCATTTCGACGGCACAGCAGGCCAGGCCAAAGGTCATGGGCCAAAGGGAGCCCTTGCGGCCCCAGTTCAGGAGATCATCCAGCCGGGCCAAGGTCCACTCGGACCAGGTCTTCTGATCCCGGCCAAAGGGCGAGTAGCCCCATTTGGGCGGATTCTGGCAGCTATAATCGTAGACCGGCAGGGTCTTTTGCTCACGAGCCAAGGGGTATTGAATCATTGCTGGCAAGCGACTCAGGAGCAGCTTCCTGGCATCCTGGATGCGCATCATTCTTGGTGGATTTGTTGTATTAATTTATGTTTTGGTTAGAAGCAAATGCGTGTAAGAAATTTACTTACTTTTTGATTTTATGAGGAAGTTACTTATGGCAAACAGTTTTAGTTATGAGAACTTTGAAGTAGTTTACAAAGGATAATACGATCTTTGGCAAATATGAAATAGTTTGGAGATTGTTTAAAAATGCTTACTAAATTTTAAAATTTCTTATATTCCACCTTCAAATATTCATAGTATTTTATTTTATTTTAGAAGATAATATACAATATTAAGTCTAATAAGTTTCAACGTCAAATTAGAGTGCTAGTTACCTTCGACTGTAAGAAATATTTATAGTATATACAGGCTTATTTCATTAAAAACCACTTAAAAGACACTATAACTTCTTCATCTAAAACCTTAATAACCTTTTTAAAATCAGTATACCTGAAATATTTACAACCTTCTCAAAGATACTTATTATTTAAAAGGCAATCAATAATTTACGATTCGCCCTTACACCCCCTTTCAGCTCGTGCTGTTCTATGGTTTTATTTATTTACAATATTTTACAATATTCTGGGTTCCCATAGCCATCAGCTTGGCTCTTTGCCTGGCGTCAAAATCAATCCAAAATCGTAGACACTCAACGGCCTGGGCGGACAGCGAACAGGAATCAGTCTCATAAATACGCATGAAGCCTCCCATTCATGCCACATCGCACCGAGATCGTTTAAAAGGAAATTATTAGCTGATTGCAGCAGCAACAGCAGCGCCAGCCCCCGCTGCTGATGATCGGGTATTTAATGGGACCCGGGGACCTGGGGACATGGGGACATTGGGGACATGGCAGCTGGGACACGGAACTTGGGCCATGGAGTGGATGCATCAGCGGAGAGCTTACGCAATCGATGCTTGGGCTCATTACGAAGGCGAACATAGAGAAAGGCACTGTGGAAAATATTGTTTTTTAGGGAGTTTTTTGTATATTGTTAAATTAAAATTAATAAAATAATATTTTTGATATCCTTAAAACAGAAAATACAGCAGAAGCGGCCTTTGTTATCAAAAAGAAATATACCCTCTTTGATTACGTACAAAATCTGTTATTTAAAATATATAACAACCTTTACTTGAAGGTTTTAAATTCTAAAAATATTTATAGCTCTTTCCTTAGAGTTTACAATATTCCTAAAATTAATCAAAAATATTTGTCACAGTGCTTTTTGGCGGAGTCATGGCGCTGTCGCAGCTGGCAGTCAATATTGCTCGCTTGGAAAAATGGCAACTGCCTGCTGCTGGCTGTGTCTTTTTGCGGTTTTTAATTAACGCTTTTGCACAATGCTTGTCTAATTACGCCTTTGGTGCCACACAGGCACGCCAGCCCAACGGCAGCCACTACTAAATCATCAATATTGTCAATGGAGAAGCAGCCTGCGCAGTCGCAGCTGCTTGAGAATCCTTCAGGATGAGCAATAGAAAAACGCTTTGGTCGGATGGGTTAAAACTAATAAAAATACAGGAGACAGGCGACAGGA
Organism: Drosophila leontia; assembly: GCA_008042735.1. NCBI lineage: Eukaryota > Metazoa > Arthropoda > Insecta > Diptera > Drosophilidae > Drosophila > Drosophila leontia. The sequence continues at coordinate 34,680 of VNKB01002071.1, read as the reverse complement.
GACAGGAGAGAAAGACAGGCAGACAAGGCAACGACGATCATCGAATGGCAATTAGGCATTGGCTGCATTTGATGCATCATTAATTGAATTAAATTTGCATTTAAATGCGAGCCTATGAATGGCGAGGCAGGGAGCTCACCAAGCCTTTTCCCAGCCAACTCGTCTGGAGTGGACCTGCTGATGAAGTCATACATATATAGGTAGGACCACTACTCTTACGCAGCATAAATGCCAATTTAAAATAAAATAAAAACTAAACAAAGCAACATAGGTAAATTGGTGAGCCAAATAAAACGAGTATTATTTACTAAAAATATTTTAATATATTACAAGACCCACAAACTTAATTTAGATGTCTTCCTCACTCGATTCCTCATCATCCTCATCCGAGTCCGAGTCCAAGGTTGAGTTCAAGGCCTCATAAAAGGACTTTACCACATACATGGAATAGCCGATTGCGGCTGGAAAATTTGATAATTGTATTGAATATCCGAAAATAGAAACCTGGTATTAGCTTACCGATATTTAGGAACAAATAGAAACTTATCAGCGCGGTGTATAGGGTGAGCATAAACAATATACAGTGCACCAGCAGCCATATCCCAACCAGGATGTCATTGTTCTAAAGTGGGACTTGAGCTTAGAGGCTGAGGGATGACCTGGCCAAGACTTACTGAGTGGGCGCCGTAGGCCAACAAGAGGTTAATGATCCCCATGAAGTATAAGACGATCGAGCCTACCGCCACACAGCTATTGATTGGCATTTTGCGAAAGAACCATATTAGATACTCGTGGTATTTCCCCTCGAACACCATCTGCAATCCGGTAGTGCCGAGGATAAAATAGGTAATACCATAGGTAAGGCCCAAGAACATGACGCCCCATTCAAGGGGCACGCAGCACAGGAAATTTTTTAAATGCATACCTAAATTTTGAATATACAATTTTGAAGAAATTCTAGCCTGCGTCGATAAAGTCAAAAACTAACGATCGAACTCTTCTTTATATTTAAGTTTTAACTAAGCTTTTTCTTGCAAAAAAAAAAAGTGTAGAAGTACGCATTAAAAATCCCAATTTAAAATGTCTAAAATAAGTTGGTCTACGTACGTTCGCTGGGACAACGCAAAATAGACTATCATCAATTTAAAATCAATATGTCACATAAATTGGAAGGGAAATCAACGCCAAAAGCCGCCAACAATAACAACAACAACAACAATCGTATTGACCAAGTTGAAAATGTGGTTAAAAGGAGACAGAGAGAAATGCGAAATAAATGCAAGTAAAGGCCAAGGAAGAGTGTGTTTCTTTAAAGTGCAGTTTTAAATGCTCTTGAGTATTATATAAAAATATTTTTAAAAATTTGAATTAATATTTAACAAACCAGACTTTGTTATAATGCTTTTTTTGAACAATTTCAGTAAAAATAAAGCTTGGTTGCGACAAGATCCAGTTGAGAATTATAGTGCAAAAGCAAGATCTAAAGTGTCGAGTATATACAAGTATAAAATTCTTTTAAATATCTAAATAACTATAATATTACAAACCAAATATCGTAGCTTTCTGTTTCGTTTTCCTTACTTTTTATTCCATAATAACCTGTAAGGTAAGTGTTTATACCTCATTTTAACTGTTTAATAACCCTTGTAAGAGTACAACGAAACTGGACAAAGACTGGACTGTTGCAGTGCGATTACTTTGCTATAATTCGTCGTCATCGTTGCCGCAGCTTCTGCTTTTCCTCCGCTGCTGCTGCTGCTACTGCTTCTCCTTTGGTGACATCGTCGCTGGGGTTTTATTGGCCACTTTTGGCCACATCAGCGACAACGATGAGACAGGCGAGCGAGTGCGCTGCTTCCTGTCTTACATATGGTATATGTATATATACTCGTAGGATGTCCTCCTCCGAAATTGTGGCTATATCTACGACTGTGTGTGTGGACACAACTTGCCATTATTATGCGCATGTTGCATTGCATTGCATTGTTGTTGCCGGATTTGTCAGCGATCCTCAAAGTGATAAAAATTGCTCGTAAATCCTTAACGAGTGGAACTAACACGCGCTATACTGTGGCTCCCACAGAGCCACAGCAACTCCAACGCCAACAGCAACTCCACAAATACTCCACACCACATTTGTCTTTTTAGCGAGCTCCTAAAACAACATGCCAAATGGAACACAATGGCCGATCCTCATCCGCAGACCGAAATGGACGCGCTCATCTCTTGATCTGCATTGTTAGCGGGCAGCAACAGGAGCAGCAGCAGCAACATCAGACTCGGCAGCAACGTCACACGGTGAAAAATATACTAAAATGGCTTCCTTCTAAAAGTTTTTAAAGTTAAAATTAACTAAATTCCAAAATAAGTCAAAAACAATCTGTAAATTTTAGAGAAAGTAAGAGCCTTTAAGTGGTTTCTTGTAGTATTCATATTCTACTTTTTTTTATAAATCTTAATTTTTTAGTTATTTTCTTAAGTGCATTAACAGCTCCAGCTTTCTGTTTTCATTGTGACTTTTGCATTCAACAGCAGAACCCACAGCCAGCCAAAGACTTTTGCCCAGTTTATGCATCACCAAAACACCAAATTGACTCCATTAAATTCCAATTGTGCCAATGTTATTTCTAGTTGGGGGAACAGAAAGTGGAACCACTACCAAGATGGCTTGCTGCTGCAACAATGTAAGTCCAAATATCCCATTTAAAATATTTTTTAAATATAATAAAAGCTACTTTTCTAGAAAACTTCCATTCCATTTCACTTTCTTCCCATTACCTCCTTTCCAATCAACCAACTTGCTATATCCCATGGACAAGCCACAATTAAGCCTTAATGTCCGCTTCGATAAACGCTAATTTAACAGCCCCACACAAGAAGTAAAACCCGAAGTTACAGGTTAACGTTAACAAATCAGATCGTGGCCATATAGTTAACCAATTAAAGATGCAAAAGACAAAAGCCAGAGGAAACCCAACTGACGACAATAAAATCAACAAATTTTCGTATTTAACGATCGGCAAATTAACATACATTTACACACATGCCTGGTGAGGGGCGGAGGGGAGCAAGGCAAACGGGTTTTCGGCTCATTCGAGGCGGGCCACCGTCAGTCAGAGTGTTTGACCACCCAAAAGTGGGTGAGGAGGGGTGTGCCAGTGTTGTCTCTTTACAAAAGCTTCAAGAGCTGGAACCACTATGCTGTTAAGGAAGGTTTTTATATTTTTTATAAGAAAAAAGTTCGCTCAATTACCTTAATTAAATAAAATAATACAAATTACTTTAATAAATATATTTAAAAATAATTTTTTACTTACCTTTAGAAGTAAACTTTTAGAAACTTTTCAATGAGTTTTAAAATTCAGATCTCAAAAGTCTACAAGAGTAAATTTAAACCTTAATAATATCACAAAAACTTCAAATATAATTGAATATATATATAGCGTTTTTTTATATTTTTATATTCAATTATATTTAAAGTTTTTTTGATATTATATAAAGTTTAAATTACTGAAAATATAGCCTTAAAAAAGCTAAGCAAGCATCGCCTCGAGGCCAAGACAGTAAAAGGGAGAAGGAAGTGCTCCACTGAGCTGTATAAGTAGGTGTTGACAGTTCGTTATAATAACTACTTTAAAATAAAGCCCCGCACCAGAGCCGATAATTAATTACAAACGATTAATGACAATGTTATCTAAGCGCATGACAAACGCCGCGGGGGGAACAGCAGCTCCGCTCGTTGGCGTTTCGCTCGAGTTCAGATGAGTTCAAGCATAACGCCTCCGACTTTTTCATTTTCATTTCAATATATATTTGTTTTTGTTTTTTTTGTGGTTTGATTGGGGGCGTGGCAAACGCCTGCTGTTTTGAGCTAACTTTTTTGTTTAATTAGCGAATGATTGGATAAACAACTTCATATTTGGTGGGAGAGTTTTTAGATAATATAGGTTAAAGCAACATAAAAAATATATTAATGTTTCAATTGGATTTACTAAGAATAATATTAATGATATTTTGCTTAATATATATAGATATATTTTTTAATAATTATAATAATTATTTTGATTTCGATTTTAAGAGGTTTGTGTTCGACTCTTCAAAATGTTTATAGTGTAGACGTAAGTATAGTTTCAAATATAATTCTGGAATTTACATAAAATATATTCAATAAATAAATTTAAATATTATTAAAGGACTTATGGTATTTCTATAGCATATCCTGTGCCTCTTTCCCCCTCTTTTTTGGTTTTGTTTTATATGTATTCAAATTTCGCATATAATTCTGGAATTTACGTTGAATGTATTCACGAAATAAATTTAAATAATAAATATTTATAAATATAAGCAGCACTTGTAAAGCTTTAACTAATTTTCAAAGGACTTATGGTATTTCTACAGCATATCCTGTACCTATTGCTCCCCCCTCTTTTTTACCCTATTCAAAAAACAACCCAATGCGGCTTGCTTTGATCGAATTCTTTATGGCTATTATGTAAAACACACAGAAAATCCTTTTAGTACACAATAATGTCACTCACATGCCCCATCACTTACCCCGAGAACATTTGTTTTTGTCTTTGCATTTTCCCGTGTATTTGTTTTGGTTTTTGTGTCTCCGTTTCTTCCCGACCGCACTTTCACTTTCCCGGATAATTAATGAGCGCCGCGACCCGGAGTTTCCTAAGTAGGGTGCTCCGCGAGTCCCTCCTAATAGATAATTACGTTGTTTCATTAACAGCATTAGCTGCGACAATATTTCACCCGATTTACCCGGCCAGGCAGCGAAGGGACTCCGAGTTTTGGAGTGCCGGGCCGGAGGTGTCTCATCTCCACTCTCCACTCGCACTCTTGATTTATCGACATTTGTCGGATAGTTTGGATGCTCCCTGCCGTGGGTGGCAACTAGAGATGTACTAGGGGCACGTTTTCTTTTTAGTTTACGCGGATTTACTAAGTTAAATTCACAATTAAACACAAGAGATTGCACGAAACGCGATGTAAACGAAGAACAGTGTGCACACACCTGTTGAAAATAACCGAGTTGGCAGCTCAGCTAGTGTTAGTGTATACACACCGGAAAAGGCTCTGACAGGACACGTATAGCAATTTAATTCTTTTTAAATATATCTTTTCACGAAAGTTTTCTTTCTAGTTAAGGCAATGTATGAAAAATAGTAATATTAATTATTAATTAATATTAATTAGTTAATTTGCTTCAAGAAAAAAATAAAGCTGTTAGTGTATACACACCGGAAAAGGCTCTGACAGGTAACTTATAACAATTTAATTCTTTTTAAATAATAAAAAAATCATAAATTAAATAAAAATCTGAAAATATTTTTCAAGTATGATTATTATTAAAAAAATATATATTTTGATTAGATATTTTTATTTTATATACATGTTTTTTATTTTTAAATAAATATTTCTTAATAGTCACTCTGCCATCCCTAATCCCTCGATTCCTTGCGTTATGGATTATTAATGCAATGGGTTGTGAACGGGCAGATGAGGCGGCATTGATCACTCTCCGGCTCCCCTGAAGTGCTCTGTTTTTCCCCTCCATACTAAATACATATAATATATTTTTTGAGGGTGTAGACCGGACTAATGCAATCTCAAGTATGTGCGACACGCTGGCTGGGGAGGCGACTGCAACATGTGGCTGGATGAGGGATACTCTGGGATCGGGATCGGGGTCTACCATATATATAAATAAAAAAGATGCACCATACGTGTACCGCCCGTCGAATTTATGGGATGCGGCATGTTGCCATCGCACGCATTTTAAATACCTAATAAAAGTTACACTTGAAAATTAATGAGCAGCGCTTTTCAGCGTTTATGGAACACGACAAAGTGACAACACTTGAATTAAGTTGTTTCAGGATCGCGGATACACTGGATACAGATACGTACCACTGGGGATCGCGGATCGGATGGGATCCCCCGAACTCCCAAACTCTCCCCAACTCCGCTTCAACTGTCAGAGATATGCGCCGAGATTTCGTTTTAGTTGGCGCAATAAATTTTGTGGTTTAATGGGGACGGGCGTAGAGAGTAGCGGCACGACTCTGAAGTTTCCGCTTTGATATCCGACCGAGGAGAACGTCTATTAATGAAAACGTTGCTCTCCTGCCATCATTTGGGGCGGCGGCGGCCTTTTTTGGCCTATTTTATAGGGCACACTTCCTTTTTTAATGCAACCGAACGAGGCAGAGTGGAGCGAACGCCTTTGGCTCGGCTTAAAGGCGCATAAACGAGGCTATTAAAGTGACAAAAATTGACACTAATCATGCTCGGTTGCCAAGGCAAAGAAAAAGGGGTGGCCGCCCCGAAAAAAGAGTCCACATTTTGTTGGGCTGTCATGTCCCGCGGCGGTATGTAATTTATGTCTTAACACTTACAGATCGTTAGCCAAATGGAAGTGGCAGTGGTAGTGGAAATGGAAAGGGTTAGGTCAGTGGCGGTGGAGAGATGTTTACAGAAATGAGTTAATAAATAATATAAACACGTGTAAGTAATTATAAATAATTAAGATGATAATAAAAGCGATAGGAAATTGGGGAAAACTGACTCAAGTTTCTTGAAAAAATAATGAAGGGTCTGAAGCTACATTAACATATATATAAATGGGACTTAAAAATAAATAGAAACTTAAATAGAAACTTTAATTACCTAAAAACTATAAGCTAGTGCCACGATCCCCTTTTTAACTCCTACACAGGTCAGGGGTTCAATGGTAGGCTAATCCCATTCACAGCTCTAAGCAAATACCATTAAATTATTCCCTGACACGGACTATCAATCGCATATCGAATATCCCCCCTATATTCCTGGACCCAATAGCAACACCATCGCTAAACGCAGCAAAGTAAATTGTTCGATTAATTGGATTTTAACAGCGACAAGTAGCCGCCAGCCAGGCCAGTTCGAACCAGGAGGAGGACCAATGAACACCACAGCCAGACAAAGGCAATAAAAAAGAGTGTTGCTGGCGAAAAAAAAGAAAAACCTGCGCTGCAGCAGCAGCAGCATTCCCAGGCAGAGGCAGACATGAACTCTCGAATAGAGATGAATTTACAGCTACAAATCGCTTGATCAGTCAACATTTTAGCAACGTCTAATTGTCAGTCAGTCAAACCAGACGGCAAAATGTTGAAAAGCAGCAAGCAGCAGCAGTTCCAGCAAGCAGCAGCAGCAGCAACATCAGCAACAGCAGCAGCAACATCAGCAAAAAGAGGCCCCAAAGTTGAATTTTTATTGTTGTCACAGCAATTTCAATTGGTTCGATGAGCATTCCAGCATTGCACGCCGGCCAACTAGCGGAGCGATCGAGGATAAAATAAAATAAAATAAAATACAACAAGAAAAAATAAAAAAACGATCTCAAACTGGCTTAGACGAGAAGAGCAACGAGAGCTGGAGAGACACAGCTCCATCATCGATATTATGTCGCTGGCAGACGATTAATGATTGCCAAGGTGAAGATCTCATCGACAAGCGTTTGCCTCTCTCGATCGGTGGTTTTTCAAGTTACAGTAGAGTCTGTCATAGAAGGAATAATTATAAACAAAAATGTTCAAAAGAGAACTTAAAACATAATTTTAAAATATTAAAATAGCACTTCAAAATTTCAAAATATAGTAATTGTACTTTTGTTTAAAAAAACTGTTTCTGTAATCGAATTTCAAACTCTTGATTCTCTTTTTAAAATAAAAAAAAATCAGAAAAATAATTATTTATTAACAAATATTTAATTTTAAATTTAAAGAAAACTCTACCAAAAAACCAGTAAATAAAATTGTAACACAACTTCAACTTTAGATATAAAAAAAATATTTTTTATTAGAAACTTTGCACATTTAAGTGTATTATTATTTTATTATTATTCTAAAGATGTAAGAATATATATTTTAAGGTATTAAAATGAATATCCAAAAATATATTTAACTAAAAATTATTTTCTAATAATAAAATATTTTTCACAATTTTATTTAAAGTCATCATATATATTTTTTTTATTTTCTAAACCCAAAAATCTTTAAAAACAATTCATTGCAGTCCCGACTGTATCTATTTGATGATTTTTTCCTGCATCAGCTCAATGTCAGTGCGTCAGTTCGTCAGTTGATCAGTCTGTCAGTGTCGCCGGGCCAAAGCGAGCAACGTCTCTCTCCCCAACACTTGGTATTTATGCCAATTAGTATGAAATTTCTTACGTGCCCGCAGACAGCCGCAGTCCAAGTCGCGATCCCAGATCCAGCAGCCAGCAGCCAACAGCCACATCCACATCCAAGATCCAGCTCCAGCCGCGAGGCCTCCATCCTCATCACAAAGCATCGGTGCTTCCGCTTAAACTGGTCCAGTTTCATTTCTTCGATTTCACCCTAATGCCGAGGCCTCTCGGCTACTGTTTTATATCTGCTCCTATATAATGCCCTGGCCCGATGTCGCTTATTGTCTCCCGCTCTCCGCGGGCTTAGCGCCATTTTTGTCGCGCTTTCCCAACTTTGGTTAATCTGCGGGCTGAAATCGGCTCGATCCGCGAATATTTTGTATTTAATTTGCTGCTTTGTTTTATGTCTTTCTGCGTGAAGTGTGTCTGTATTAAAAAATTGGCTTAATAATGTTACTAACTATGGCTTAGCAGACTTCTAGATGTTGTTAAAAATATAAATAATAAATTGGTTTTTAATTAATCAATTTTAATTAAAAAAATTACAATTAAAATTTGATTTTTAAAATAAAACAACATTTATCTATTTTATTAAAATAAATTACATTGAATAACACTTTAAGGGAACTATTAAACTGAATAAAATATTTTTTAGGAAGTCTTAATTGGCTGGTTGTCACGGAAGATCTTCGATTAATTCGATTACAAACCGATTTCATTATAATAAGAAGCCCTAATTACCGAACTAATTATAGAGCTTACAGTTTGTTCAGAGTTACTTTAAATCAAGAAACTACATCTGAAAGCAAAATACATTTTAGTGAATTGACAAATAATTATCTGTCCGATTAATATGCCTGTAATATCGATTATATTATTCCTTCCTTATAAAACTAAATAAAGTAATATACCAACTTTGAATTGATTTAATAACTCATAATCCATTTAAAAACGCCCAATTAATCGAATTAATCGCCCGCGTGTCCTGAAGTCTGCCCAAGAAAACCCCGAACCAGCAGGTGTTTACTTTCTGGACAGGGAATAACGATTTCTTTCCTTGAGCACCGCTCCAATTAAGTTTTAAGTCGCACCCATGCTGACCGCAAGTCAGACAAATTTCGAAAACAATTTTCCGCCCAGCAAGTGTGACTCGTTAGGCGCTTCGCCAGCGGCGGCTGTGCTCGGTAATTGAGCAATTATTCATTCAAATGGATTGCCAATTTCGCCGACCAGCCCACAACACAACACGGCAGAGCACCGAGCAGGAGGAGGAGGAGCACATCGGTTCACATCGAAGTCGGGTCCAATTTAGCGGATCGAACTGCGAGAGCTGCAATTGCGATTGCAATTATAAAACAATCACTTGTCCGGATAGGCGGCTCCTGGTCGCCACCTTTAACGGCTGACCATTATTTTCAGTATCCTCCTTGGCTTTCCCTTCCTTTTTTCCTGTGTTTCCTTTTTTTTTCTGTTTTGGGGCGGCGTCCACGCAAATTGTGCTTACTTAATAAGTCGTACAACCTGCTAATGTGAGCAATTTACCAAAGGAACGCGCTCCAGAGTCGTGTCGGGACGGGAGCTAGCTAGAGATGGCATAAAATATTGATACTGAACCGAAAAAGGATTTTAAAATTCGATATATAATAGTTTTCGATAGTTTCGATAATATATTTTGTCGAAGCATAAGACTTCTCCTCTTAAAAATTTTAATAAAATATTTTAAAGTATTTATAATATTTTTTTATATATTATTAAGTGCCATATTTTTGTCCTCCTCTCGATATGCATCCCTAGAGCTACCGGTTCCTGGCCCGCATTTTCTGTGCGCTCATTTTCTGTGGATTTTCTGCGCATGCGCGCAGTCCCCGCCGCGATTGCAATCTGCAAATAGCCGCGTGTGTGAGTGCGCACAATAAAAAGGTGCGAGCTTAAAGAATTTATGGGCCAGCCACAGCCGATAAGCTTGGCGAATCAAATAAAATAAAATAAATAAAAGACAGACAGAGAGGTAGAATGAGAGGGAGACACATACAGCAAGGACAGAGCACCTAATTATTATAAATAAACCAATCGAACAATAAAGATCTGCTCCCTGGCCAAACTTTCCACGAAACGGTGCGCACACAGTGGCCATAAGAACTTAATCGCAAATGAGATTCCAATGGGGGCCAGGACTCGCGAGTCCCAAAACCGAGGCACAAAACGGAGGCTCAAGCCGGCAACGCCATCGATAACACAATCGATGATGAGACGGCTCCCAGTTCTACTTAGGAGCCTGGATTCCCAATCCCCAATCCCAAATCTGCAACCGAATCCAGGCTAACAAGCGGTTTGATGGCCAGTCGGCTGGATTAATCGCTGACATGGTCGGGGGGAAATTCCGGCTGGGAGGGAGGGAGGAGTAGCAGCTCCCAAAATGTCCACGACTAACACTGGAGAAAATTTATAGGAGGAATAGGTATCATATATAATTTTATAATAATATTCCCTAACAAAAATTGTAATAATGTTAATTGATAAAAATACTTAGACAAAAATAATCTAAAAAAAAATTAACAAATAATTCAAATATATAATTTTAATAATTTTTATCAAATAAACTTGTGCTTTGTTTATCGTTATATTAATTTTGTTTTCTATTAACTTCTTTCCAAAATGCCACATTATTTCTGCAAGTGCAAGTCCTTGGAGCCGCCGATAAGGCGCTGACGTAGTTAAACATATTGTAATTGCTGCGATGCCACAAAACGGGTTTCCATCGCAGTCCATGGTCCACGGTCCATGGACCATGGTCCGTGGTCCGCCGCTCCCGGTCCCGGTCATTGTTTTTGGAGTGGCTTCTGTATCGGTCGCAGCATCAGATTACCACTCTATGTGCAGACAAAGGCGCAGCATCATTCAGCCAATAAATGGAAGGCGTTGTTGTCGTCCTCTGTCCTGCGATCCCCATTCCAAAAGCCCCATCCGCGTCCCCTCACCCCTTTTATCCCCTGCTGTCGTCATGGCCTTTGATTTTTGTGGATCAGGAGAACACAGCACGGTAGCCGTTCGATAATTTGCTATGGCATTCCAAGTGTATGTCTCCTTATCCGCATGTCAATCAAGCTCCTAATTATTCGCCGAATGCAAAAGATAATTGGGGCCCGTCGTCGCTTTTTCGGATACTGGTATCCATTTCAATATGAAATATATTTCAGACGATTCAAGACGATGCTAAAGGCAATTATGACAAACCCACAAAAATCCGATGATGGGTTCTTACTTTCCGGCCGAAAGTGGCATCCAATTAAGGCGAAGGAAATAAATAAACGAACTGGGGATAAGCCGCAGAAGATAATCCTGCAGCTTGAGTTGGGAGAGAATATTATGCAGTTGGGGAATATATAAATAAGTTTGGTTTATATTTGGTAATAAGAGGGAAGCATTAGGAAGTAATTTCCAATGTTTATTAGAGGCTTTTTAAATTAATTTAATTTATTTAATATATATTACATTTACCCAATTATAAATAATTAAATTTGGTTTGTTATAGTCAGTAATTATTGGCATTAGTAACAGATTAATGGCAGTGATTTCGATGAGACCAGACTTGGATAGTTGTTTAAGATGTGGTTTTCATTGGCCTTAACAAAGAACATCACTTTCCTGAGTTTTTAATACCCTTTAGTGACTTGAAACTGATTTAAGGTAAGCCATTAGTAAAGTCAGAAAATGTAATATATTTATTGGAAAATTTCAATATTTAAATTTATGTTAAGTTCAGAAAATAATGATCATCAAATGATAATGATATAATAACAAAACTTTGAATCACTTGTGCTTTATGAGATACCAAATGTAATTTAATTCTGATTATAAACTAAATTTCAAAAGGTATCTATTAGTCGTAACTCATATTAAAAGAAGGCTTTGATTTTACAGCCCCTTTCGGCAGCGTTAACGGCTGCTAATTCATTTGGCGTCGCAGCAGGTTTCCACCTGCCTATATCTATCTAAATAGCCACTATCTGTGAGTGGTAATCACATGCTGGGAAACGCATTGCGCTGGTTCTCATGCTCGCATATTGGTCCTGGTCCTGTCTTCCTGCCATTCGCATACAACCTGAAAAAAATTAGTCTTATTTTGTATGAGAAAATATAAACTAGAAAAATAGTTTTTCAGGATTCTGGAAAATAATGACACTTGCCTGAAATGTACATAAATAATAAAATTAAGACTATTATTAGTTAAGTTATTTTTAAAATATAATCCAAAATTTATAACAGTGTAGCCACCAAAGTGTAATGAAATCACACATGAACGTTGGAAAATGAAACTGCGATTGGAGTCGCGGAAAAAACAGGGGCCAAGTGGGGAGCTGGAAAGACATGGAGACCATCGACCATCGACACTTTGTACGTTGTTGTGTAAAACGATTGGCGCGTTAATCAACGTACAAATTTCCGACTTATATGGTTAGCGAATTAAATCGTTCCCCCGAGATCCAGCCACCGCTAGCAGCTACCGGCCTTCCGATCCGAATCCGCGTCCGAATCCCGAGCCTGGTCAGCTGTCTCAATGACAGCTCCGCCGATTAGAACTGGAGCGATAAATTATACAATTGCCATGCGTGCGAACTGCAAAGAGAGAGGATCTCGGTTCGGAGGATCTCGGATCTCGGATCTCGGTTCGGGAGTAGCGCTACCATATCGAGATCCCGGGTCTCGCCGATGACAATTACACTGATTACATTAAATATATGAGGCCCATATTGGGGGCCCACAGCGCCTCGGGGAGTGTTAACTGTTTGCCTGCCCCTCTAAAAAGAGGAAATAAAATAAAATACAAAATATATAGAGATTGCCTAGCGTAATTTGTGCAATTTGCTGCCCCTTCAAGTATGCAATGCGACTCGCTGGCACCAAAAGCCTCGTGAAAACTATGCAAATTAGTGGGGCTGTTGCAAGAATAATGAACTCAAGATACTCTAATTATTTTCATTAAAATGTATATTTATTTATAGTTTTTTAAATCTCCAATGTGCTAGCATTTTTTACAACTATTAATTTATAGTTTTCTAAATCCCAAATGTGCAGAATTTAAAACAAAACCCTTTAAATACCCAACTCTGACCTATTTGCAATCCAAATTGCCTTACCCCAAATACCCTTCGTTTGGAATAAAGAAATCGACAAACCTGCATGCATTCCTCGACTTACAAACGGCTGCCTATTTTCTGTTTTTTTTGTTTTGTTATGACCCGTGTGTGCAGTTTGTTTAAAATTCTTGTGGCGCGGCATGAAAAATCAATTATGTTAGTTGAACTCTCCGAGCTAAACGCTAAACAATTGCGCATAATTACGAGCGTTGCGTTTTGGGGCAACGCGAAACCTAAATGCGGACTGCATTGCCTCAATTTGAGGCATTTGCATAAGAGAAGGGGTCGCAAACAAGAAAGAACAACAATTAAGGTTCCAAATGGCAAAAGTTAATGACCGAACAATTGAGGAAATTCACGTAAATGACTTTCCGTGGGGGTATATGTACGGATTAGATGGAATTCAGGAAATGTTTACTTTGGAATCGTTTATAGTACTGCAGACATTTCACTCGAAATATGGGAAACGGAAGTGATTTTTGAAAGAAAGTCAATGGCAAAACGCATTAAATAAATGTACAGCAATGGGAGTACAAATTTATTTTAATAAACAAATACGTATTTTTAAATACAACTTAACATAAACACAGTAAATAAAAATGGAGGTACAAATATACTTAATATTATTTTCTTTTTTTGAAATAAATAAAACAATTAAACAACCTGAGAAGGCCAAGCCCTAAACATTGTATGTTTCAATTTGTAGTAAGGTTTTTTTACTCAAATTTTTAAGCATTTCCGCCCGACTTGCATGAAATTAATATCCGCTAACAGTTCTCCCATTTTGAATTCCGCACAGAACGCGCCAAAAGTCACCCGCTTATCGATAGATTTGTAAACTAGTTCCGGTTCCGGTCAAATAGAGGCGATAGCGATAGCCGGGTCAGCACCTAAGATCGTTCAAGGATAAGGATTAAAGTAGAGTATAGTTTGGACTACTATAACATCCGTCTCCCCCACATATACGGCAACAACTCCGCCAATAATAACGCTACTTCCCCCTGGCGCGGACATTAGGCGATTCAGGATGTCTCTGGAGGACACCATCCATCTCCAAACAGAGATTGCCTCTGCAGAGGACATCGATGACGCAGCCTTGATACTGGAGGAGAGTGTTAAGACTGCAGCAGAGCTGGCAGAACCTCCCACCGTCGTCAGCTCCAAGTTGCGCCGCCCTACACTACCAACGGAAATTAAGGAGCTCATCGATACCAAGCATAGGCTCAGGAGACGGTATTCAAGGACTCATGAGTCCGAAGTTCTCAGGACCTACCGTAGATTGGCCCACCGAGTTAGGAAACTCCTGAAGCGCCTAGACCAGGAGCTCTATGAGAACGAGCTGGAAGAGGCAACACCAGAGTAGGACACCGCCTAACTAGAAAGTTAGTGGCAAGAATAAGAGGCAGGCAACCCCAAAGTTCGCATTAAAACCGAAAATCTGAAATAAAATAAAATGAGCAATCTCAAAAATTATAAAAAAATAATTAAAAAATAATTTTTTTTCTAAAAATGTATCGAACATTTGAAAGGCAGCTCATGATATAGTCGTAAAAAAGAAAGATTGCGTTGTGTCACCCGAAACAGTTTTACAATAGGCAAGTTTCAAATATTTTGAATTTGTAACGGTAAAAACAACAATTTCATATTGTATTTGTGCAGCCCTGCTGTTCAGTGTGGCCAGCTCTTCATTTTTATGCGGCGCCTCATATCGATATTAGTGTTGTGGTATTTTATAGGTTTTTGTAATTTAGTTCGCTTTGGCAGGAAAAAACAAAAAACAAAATTGTGAAAAGTGTAAAGTTCGGGCCAAAAATCGTAGGAAAAAGTGGGGCGCAACAAGCAAGGGCACGGAAAAGCGCTCAATAGAAACGAAGACGAAACATACCACCTGCCGACGAACCTACCTTTTACCTTTTACCTCCCTACCTCCTTACCTTTTCAATCTGATATATTTTCACACGAACACAAGCACGCACACCGACACGGACACGGACACGCACGCACACCTGCGCAAGTACACTGTCATCATTGGACTTGTTGTGTTGTGCTTTTCTTGGTTTGTTATTGGCGAAATCGAAAGACGCGAAGGCCACACAACAAATGCGTGCGGCGGCGGCGAGAAGGTATAGAGACTGAGAGATTGGAAGTCGCTGAAATCGCAGTGGAACTGGAAGTGGCCACGAAATTGCCGAGTCACGCGGGATCAGCAGTCGGTTACAATGTCCATGCGAACGAAGGTTCTGGGCCTGGTGGACGTCATCATGCGCGTACCGCCCGTGATGGTCATCGATGAGATCCTGAAGATCGGCATGGGCCTGCCCACGCGGCTCTATCCAGACAAGTCGTCGTCGCCGTCCTCGTCGTCATCCGCCGAATCCCTGCCCCAGACAGATGCCTCTTCAACGGACGCCAGCCAAGATCCCTTTGCCAGCGTCAAGGCCTTCTTCGGCATGAACGGTGCTGATGGTATAGCGGCCGCCACCACCTCGGCAGCCGTTGCCGCCCAGGAGGCCCTGGAGCGGAGCATCGAGAATGCCTCGAGATCGGCGCAATCGGACGGCATTCTGAGCTCCGGCTTCAATACGCTGATGAACGAGCTGGCGCAGGATGAGTCGCTATCGGATCTAATCAGCATCACCACCGTCAAGTTTGTCATCTGCCTGTTTGGTGAGTAATCCATTGATGGGTTTCGGGGGACATTAAAGGTGAATTCCCTGAATGTACACGTCATTCGATTGGAGCCTCGGTCAAGGTGCGATTTAGTGGCCAGTCTTACTTTCAGTTCGGAAAGTAAATTCCTATAACTTATATTTTGTTAAGGATTACCAAACAGTTTGGAAATGAAAATCAAACAGTTTTCCCAATTAAAAATCAAGGAAAATAATTTGATTTATTTTTTAAAATATAAACAGGATAAAAGTTTATATTTCGTTTACCACGGAAAGCTTTTTAACATTTCTTTAAATTAGTTAAGAACCAGAATTTTATTTAAATAGATATTCCGCCGTAAAGCTTAGTATTTTGTAGCATACTTTTGGACCGCATTTAAAGGGAATTTAAATCCTCAACCTTTTAATTTTATATTTACTTATAAAATATAGTTCCTTTACTATTTTGATCTATTTAAAAATGTATAAGACCTATAAATAAATTATTTTCTCCTTCACCTTTCTTATAGAGGAAATCGATAATATTCCTTGATTATGAAAACCGACTAGGTCTTATAGTACCTACACATACTCCTAGAACCTCTGACGTATGAAAAGAAACCATCGAAAAGAAACTGTTTGGGATACTTTCACATGGTTTGTTTTCTCGCCTAATCACTGTGACTGCTATAGAAAATAAGTAAAGCATGAAAAATAGATAGCAGAGAATGTTACCAATTCATGGTTAAATTTTCAAATAATATAGAGAGTTCTGTTATCTTTAAAAAGTAGATTAAAAAAATGATAATTGAGTTTAGATAGGTCAGGTAATGGTCAAAGATAGCAAAGTAAACAAGAATTCGTGGAATAATAAGGCATTAGAAATTAGCTTTTTCCATGGGGACATTTCAGATTTAGCGACCGGGAAATGAAGTCTTTTAATAAATATTATTTAAAATATTTATGAAATATCAATATTATTTAATTATATTAATAATTAATATAAGAAAACTCAAATCCACTGCGAAATACTGAATTTGCCTTCTTTTCGAGTAATTTCTCAGCAAAATAGTTTGAAATTCTTAAAGAAATGTTGATATTTCTGTTATTTTTCAATATTTTTCTTCTAGATATTATAAAAAATTTAGCAAAATGGAATTACATTCAAGTTTTCCTCGCCATAAGGCGAAATCCAAGCCATTCCAATTTATTTAAAAGTTCATTGCTTTCGACCCGCGCTGACGAAACCGCTGAATTCCAAGGGCCGCTTATCGCTCGCGTACTTTGACCGTCCATTAAAAGAAAAAGAAAAACTTAACCCAAACCAATGCTTAGCACTTGACTCATTCATTACCTTGGCATCTTGCAGGTTTCCTCTCAGCCGCCTGCATCTTTATGCTCTGGACCCGTCACCTGGTGATGGTCTACATGTTCCTCACCTCGCTCGGCCTCACCTTTCTCTCCTACTGGTCCAACGTGAGTGCTTTGGCCCTGATGGAGCGCAGTCCCTGCATACTGGAGGACCTGATGTCGCTAAACACCACGAGATTACTGGACTCGGGCGGTGTGGTCATGTCGTTGGCCCCGCACCTAATGGCCCAATGGTTCATGGGCATGCTCTTTGCGTATATCCATTTGGGTCCGAGGTTCGAGATGCTACAAAAGTCAATGCCCATCATCTTTGCTAGTCCCATTCTGGTGGCCATGCTGCCGCTACCCCCCAAGATGGTGCAACAACTGCCCCTGGTGGCTGGATTTACGCCCATTATCCTGACAATGATAACGCTAGTGCACAGTGCCATGGAGGCTAGTCGAACGGTGTACAATGGTTATCAATATGCCATGAATTTCGTGTCCAACTTTGGTCTGTCCGCTTTGATTGAGAACGAATGGCAGCGATTGAATGTGCCGAATGTATTGAGGGTTTTCTGGACCATTAGGTGAGTGAGCATTACAAGAAGAAGCCTCTTGAAAAATGTAATATCTTTCAACAGAATCATTCAAGGCGGCTATGCCTTGGCCATGGCGGAAACCGAGGAACCCTTTGAACTGATGCCAGCCACCGAGAAGCTACTAGTCGATGGCTGTGAAACACTAACCGCCGTACTGGGCATGACCGGTGTCATCTCAATGATTTGCCATTACATTGGTCGGGGCTTCCAGTGGTATCTGCTTACCTATGACAACGATGAGGAGAAGTCCCTGGGCACTGTATCGGCGGTGCTCTTCTACATTTTAGCCTTGCAAACGGGCCTGACCTCTCTGGCGCCGGACAAGCGCTTTGTGAGATTGTGCCGGAATCTGTGCCTGCTTATGACCGCCTTGCTGCACTTTCTACACAACATCGTCTCGCCCATTCTGATGTCGCTGAGTGCGGCACGGAATCCCTCAAGGAAGCGTCATGTTCGTGCTTTAACCGTCTGCGCTTTTCTGGTGGTGATGCCCGTATCCCTGCTCTACTACCTCTGGTCACAGCGATCCATATCCACCTGGTTGCTGGCAGTTACCGCCTTTTCCGTGGAGGTCATCGTTAAGGTAAGAGGGAATTTATAAATAATACAATTTAGCAGCTTTAAATTAGCGATTTATAAAACTTTGTCCATTGTAAGAGCTGAATTTTGATAGATTAATCGATTTTATTGGCGATAAATTAATATTTTGTTTGATATATTGGAGCAATATCATCGCAAAAGAGAAACTAATTAAACTATATTATTTTCTGAGATTTTTTGCAAAGATGGAATATTTTCCGATAGTTAAAATTTCGATATGTTTGATATTTTTCGGTAGTTCAGAATATTTTCCAGTAATTACAATCTCGATATATAAAAGTTTATAAAATAACTAGATTATATAGTTTTCTAAGATTTTTCGATTTTAAAATATTTTTCGATAATTAAAATCTCGATTTTCGATATTATTATTATTTTTTTTAATAATTCTTTTGTAAACTTTCGAAAATTATAAATAAATTACCTCCCTCCAGGTGCTCGTTTCACTGGCCACCTACACGCTCTTCCTCCTGGACGCCCGTCGCCAGTTCTTCTGGGAGAAGCTGGACGACTACCTGTACTACGTTCGGGCCTTTGGCAATTCGGTGGAGTTTTGCTTTGGCATCCTGCTCTTTATAAACGGTGCTTGGATCCTGATCTTCGAGTCGGGTAAGTCTCTTGGCCTCCGCATCCTTTTGTCATGAAACTCATTAAGTGGAAGGGTGGGATTCATCGCTTTCCTGGGGCCCATCCGTATGTTGTTTGTTCCGCGTCCGTCCATCTGTGTGCATGTACAATTTTTTTTGTTTATTTGGTTGATTTTTTTTTCCGTGTATCGATAATTATAACTTGATAGCCCAAAATGCTACAGGCGGCGCCATCAGAGCGATCATGATGTGCATCCATGCCTACTTCAACATTTGGTGCGAGGCCCGGGCAGGCTGGTCTGTGTTTATGAAGCGCCGCTCGGCGGTCCACAAGATCTCCGCTTTGCCAGAGGCAACGTCAGCCCAGTTGCAGGCCTTTGACGATGTCTGTGCTATATGCTACCAGGTGAGATTGTGCTCAGGCGGCCACAAAGAACAGGATTTATATTTTTCAAATATTGCAGGAGATGTACTCGGCCAAGATAACGCGGTGTCGGCACTTCTTCCATGGAGTTTGCCTGCGCAAATGGTTGTATGTTCAGGATCGTTGTCCTCTGTGCCACGAGATAATGATGTACACGGACAATAATGCCCAGGAGACGGAACCAGTGGCGGCGGCTCAGGCAGAACAACCGCTCAGGCTCTATCCCAGAGATGTGAGTGTTCTTAAAGATTTCCTTGTGGGAAATCCTTTTAAATTTAATCATTTCTGGCAGGATGGCAACAACGCCGGCGGAGTGGCTCCGCGACGCTCGCCGGAACGTACTATTCCCGATGTGCCGGAGACGGCCGCCGCTTCTACCAACGCAATAGCAGCTACCGCGGCCGTGATTGGAGCCGAGGCTGCCGCGAACATTGTGGAGTCGGCAGCAAGCAGTGCCAGTGTCAGCGTCAGCGCCAGCGGTAGCAGTGCCAGCAGCAGCTACATGAGCTCCACATCCGCCCAGCCGCCACCGCCAACGGCCACATCGGCGGCAGCGGTGGCCACGGCGGCGGCCAGCAATACAACGCACATGTTCCGGATGTCACAGGATCAGCAATAGGCGTACCTTCTTGAACTTCTAATATAAATATTATGTAAAAATGCAAAGGCTTCTTCTCTCTTTTCCTAACACACTCCACACACACACGCACACCCCACACACACACCCTTCGATCCTCATAGACAGACGCAGCCATGCTTAAATTAAATTAAATTAAATTATAAACGCGCCCCCTGCACGAGTTGAAGAGACGATAATTGAACCAGAGATCTATGTAGGTTAAGTTTATGGTAAAAAGTTGATCCAAAAATGTTGAAAAACACAAACAAAAAAAACAAAAACAGAAACTTAGCTCTAAAACAGTGTAAAAAACGAACCCAGCAGCAAGAGAAAAAAAAAACATTTTGTGGTAAAGTCTGAAAATGATTTAATCAAGTTACCAAGTAAAAACAAAAAAACTAGTTAAAAACATAAATAAAACGAAATCAATCGAGATGAAAAATGTGTATAATTTTGTAAATGTAAAAAGAAAGAAATTGTTTTGTTTTTTTAATTTAAATTACTCTTATGTACGTTTATTTAGATTTAATATAATTAAACGAAAAAGAAGCGGAAAATACAGAAAACAACAAACAGAGAATAGTTAAGGCATAAAAAAACACAAAAAAAAAAAGAATTGTATTGATTTTTTAAGGATTTTCTTTGGGTCTACATAACAAATATAATAGCAACAGTGAGTTTTGGGTTTATAAAACAAAATCTATTTAATTTTATAAACATTTAAATATACAGTTTATTTTTTTATAATTTTTAAAATAATTATTTTTGATTTTGATTATTTTAATAACACCTTATAAACCCAAAACGCACTGTATGTAGAGTAACCACGCTTAAGGGGTGAACAAATATCAAAGTTATTGATGATTTTTATAGATAAACATTGATATATCGGCCTCAAAGGCCTTTTCCAAAACGATCTCAGTTGAAAATCAAATCGTTGTAGTTGCGCAGCAGGTGATAGGGCGACACCCGGCAACAGGTGGTGGTACGGACCACAGTGATGCGATCAGCACGTTCGAAATTGGCCTTCACTGTCTCATAGTAACGTCCATCGCTAAGAAAGCCAGAAATTTCAGCCTTAAAAAACTCGAGGGATTATTAATCCTTACCTGAGGACCATGCATCTTAGCTTGAGGCACTTGACACGCAATATATCGATGGCCTTCTGGCTTTTGTCGGAGAAACGCAAGTTATCCGGATCCCAGCGCAACTCCAGACGCTCCAGATTTCCGCAATTGGAGGCAATGGTGTCCATCAACTGATCCACATGGATGTTAACGCCCAGTTTCTCAGCCGTGCCCATGACAATGATCCTTAACGGGTCACAAGATTGGTTATACAAATTCAAAAAAATAAAAAAAATAATATAAATCCATACTTGCAATTTCCCAGCAGCGGCAGAATGCTCATCCACAGCTGGTCCGTGATATGGGGCATTCCCGAGAGACAGCAGGCGCTGAGCTGGTGTCCCTGACGCTGCACAAACTTGAGCAGGCCCTCATCCGTGATGTTGTCCGAGGAGTCCAGGTCCAGGGAAATCAGAGATCTAAAAGGAAATATATTTAATGACAGGATAGGTCACTAACGCCCAAGATCCCTCACCTCGTAGTGCCCGACTCCATCCACTGCTTCAGCACGCTATCGTTGAAACCATTGATTTGGCCGGCGGACAAAAACTTGAGAGTAGGAATTCTGGTCAGCATATCCACCAGACACTCGGTAGACAGATCCGTGGCCGTGATATCCAGCTCCTGGAGAGCGCACTTGTCCCACTCCGCCTGCATAACAAACTCGGACTTCAAACTGGTTCCGTTCATCAGCAGGCAGGTCAGACGCTTCGATCTCTGGATGAGGGTCTTCAGAGTGGATCCGGTGACCTTGTTGCAAAAGTTCACAGCCAGGCACTCCAGCTGGATACAGTTGGAGCTGAAGGCGTCAATGTGCGAGTCGTCGATAAAGTTGATTCCATAAAGATTAATCACCCGCAGATTGGGCGTGGCCGACTTCAGTTTGTGAACGTTGATTACCTAAAGGAACAATAAGGATTATAATTATGTATAGCACATTTATGAGAACAGTAACTCACCTCGTAGATCTCCTCTTCCTCCTCCTCACACTTCTCGTAAGTGCCTATGAGATGCAGTACCTCCAAGCCGTTGATAAAGTTGTAGATCTTGCGCATGAAGCCCTCCATGAAGATCACCTCCGACAGGCAAATGCACATGTACCGGAGTTTTGTGGGAAAAGCCTGCATCTCGCTGAAGTCGTGCAGCTGCATAGCTACAAAATAGAGTAATAATTACATATAATAAAATTTCTATCTTTATAATTAAATCCAAGCTAACTTACCCGTCGAGAAATCCAGCAGCATGTGCGTGAGATTGGGACACTTGGCCGACAATTCGTGGAGCACCGTGTGCGTGATGAGCTCGATGGGCAGCTCAATGTACCGCAGCGTAGGACCGAATCTCACGGATATCAGCTGGAGCAGCATCTCCAGGGAGCCCACATGCAGGCCAGAGACCTCCGGGCGCAGGGACACATTCTTCCAGAGACGAGTATCATAGGCAATCGATCGCCAGCGGCGACAAATCCGGGCCAGGCGGCAGATCTCGCGATGAGACAGGTACGAGAAGATGTGTAGTAGGACCTTGTCGGGCAGCTTCTCGATGGTCTGCGGTCAAGAAAAATATATAAATTTGGGTAAACGAAGAAACTGAATAAGATAATTCATTTAAAATATAAATTTAAACAAATTTATAGACTTATATTTTCATTTTAATTAATTTTCACTCTCTTAATCTCCTCCTCTCAGCGATGTCCGCCTATATGTTATCACAAATTATTTTGTATATATTTCTCTTTCACTAGGTCCATTCTCTCCCAGACAAAGAGCAAGAAATAAGTAAATTATATCTTTAAAGCTCATTAGAATCAGTACCGTATCGGCAAAAGGGCTGCGAACTGTGCCATCCGACAGGTAAACCTGCGAGGCCTCGACAGCCAGCTGACCCCAGATATCCGTGGAAATATCCATCCCTCAGTCCAGCTATTGCACTTGTATATAGATTGGATTCGAAAGCACTTAGCTTATATAAAAAAATATATATAGGTAAAAAAACAGAGGAACACCACGCGTTTTACGGCCTGCCAGCTGAATGTCCGTCGGACTGAGCTACTTTCGCGCTACTGCGAGTGGGAGATCCCACCGAGATCGCATCGGATTCTCCAAAAGACCTACCCACCGCCAGGCAATCGACTCAAGAGAAAATCAGGGGTGCCTATTAATAGACGAGTGCTAGTAACGTTGGCAGCAGAGAGTCGAGAGACCTGTCTCGGAACCATCATCAGCTGTTCGCAGGCCCGCACTACTTACGCACTCTCCCAGAACAGCCCAACCACTGAATGCATTCCAACAAGAAGAATGTAATATTTTTTTCTAAATACAGTGAGAAAAAATCTATTTACCAGACTAAACCTACAATTTTGGTTAAGTCAAATTAAGCTTCCGCTCTTAAAGGTTCTGTAAAAAGTCTTTAGATATTTGAAATCACCAGAATGTCTGGCAAAAAGTATGCTAGACAATTAAAATCAATAACAACAGGTGTTTAAGAGTATGCAATGAAATATTTAAAAAGCCAAGCTTGTGATCTCTTACCGCGATTCCAAGGATTTCAAATCTACAGCGGTTTATTTCCAAATTTAACTTTTAAATATATCTTTTTATTTCTGATTTATTTTATTATTTAAATTTATTTGAGTGTACTTTTTGGTATATGTATTTAATAGCATTTTATTTGTTTGCCAAGTTTTCTATATATACGCCACCGATCGGCCGGGTTTGTTTTGTTTACTATATAGTAATTGGAATGCTACTCACCAGTCGCGTTTTTCCCGCCGCATTGAGATCGTCACGTCCTCCTATCGCCTGTGTTTGTGCTGCCAAAACATTCCAATTATCCATGGCAGGATACGCCTTGGGTCAGCCGGGAAGTGTCTGTGTTGTGGTGTATTCTTGTGGCTCTGGATCCAGGTAAGTCTGGTACTATCTATCGGTGCTAACTCTATGGGGAATATACAGGCGGGCGCCGGTTTGTGTATAGTGTTGGCGTCTATAAGTAGCACAAGCAATTCATTCATGAGTTCTACGGTTCGATGAGGTTTCTCCGTCTAGATACGGTGGGTATTCTAAGTATAAGCAGACTTTGTTTATTCAATCAATCTAGTCTGCTGGATTTACTAACTGCTCATAAAGAACACTCTTCTGTGGTTAGTGTTATTTTGATTATTTCTTCATGCTTTGCTTAAAAAATAAAAAATGTCTAGCAATTAAGTAAATTATTTTATTTTTTGAGATTAACATTAATCTAAAAGTGTCCTAAGCAGTTCCCTGGATT
The DNA here is from genome assembly GCA_008042735.1 of Drosophila leontia. NCBI lineage: Eukaryota > Metazoa > Arthropoda > Insecta > Diptera > Drosophilidae > Drosophila > Drosophila leontia. The sequence continues at coordinate 10,136 of VNKB01002071.1, read as the reverse complement.
CAATAACTGATTGAGGAGTTATTTTGCACTGTCCTAAGCAGTGCCTTAAATTCAAATGTTTGCACTGCTTTCTTAGCAATATTTCTGCTGTCAGGACAATCTTTGCTTTTAATAATTTGAAATAAATACTTTTTAAAATATTGAATAATTTAATGTATCCTTAAAATTATTGTAAATATGAATATACTAACACAAAAGTGCATAGTGCAAGCAAGTTAGCATTGAAATACACTTACCTAAGCAGTTCTAGGAAAAAGGATTCATGGATTCCACAACTTCTTGTGAAGGAAAAAAGCTTATGCTTTATTAAAGAAACGTTTTCAGGATAAATTTAAATATGAACTTATAAAATATACATTTTTTTTTTACTTTTTTCACCAAATGATTATTTTTGAATACTCTCTTAATTGGTGGATTGTTGTCTTGCTACCCAAATAAATCAAAAAAAGCATGCAAAAAGCCAAAATAGAAGCCATATGTTTTTTAATGTTTAAGCAGCACAGCACACATAATTACCCATTATTTTGTTTAATCAAATCAAATTGTTAGACACTCTACAAGTACAAATTGATGCAAGAACAAAAGCCATTAATTAATTACTTGTTGCCTTGACGCAACCTGCAGTCAGTTCGTTGAAATAATGCAAATTTCGGCACTGGCAAATTATGCAAAATTTATTTTATGTACACTGTTTTCTTTTTTCATCTTTTAATTTGCGAGTACACATCAAAAATTTGTTTTACCCTTTGCCTAGGTTATTTATAGGTCTTTCGCCTGGTTCTGGTCGCCAATTTGTGCGGCTGCAACGCCCCGAAAATCGCCGAAAAAATAATGCAATTTCGTAACTTTTGCCACGAGACTGCTGCGGAAATACTTGGCAAATTGCAATGATTTCATTCACTTCTTCGCTGGCAAATTACTTGCTAATTGGCTGCAGTATCCGGCGGATATTGGTCGATTCTACGGCATTTACATGGGCGATCGGTTCCGTGTTCCGCGCACTTGACGGCTCCACAACTCTCTGGCGACTGAGGAAACTCAGGCGTCCGCGAAAAATGGTCAACAGAATGCCAAAATCCGTTCGGCTAGTTGGTCGGATTGCTCCGATGGACATGGAGGGGTTATTCGGGGACGATCCCAAAGCGAAGAGAAGCGCAGACAGGCAGATGTAACCTGCATACGTAGTTCTGATGGCGCCCGGCCAACAAGAGGGGCAAATTATGGGGCGTGGCACTCCGAGGTATTCATTTTCATATCGGTTCAAACAAAAAAAAGTAGCATTTGCGTTATGAGTTCACAAGGAATTCATCAATTTTATATTATTTGATAGCAGAGCTGCTAAGGTTTGGTAAAGAAAGAAGCACATACTTATATTGCTTTTATTAACTTAATATACAATTGAGAACAACAAATCTTATTGACTAACCTATAAAAACATAACAGAATCCAAAGAGAACCATTGATCCAGTCCACTGCTATTGTCTCCGTTCTAGAATACTACATTTATAAAAAACATTATTATTCAAACCGATCTAAAAAAACGGTTGAATACTCACCTTTCCATAAGAAGCTTAAGAGTGCTGCGTTTCAGGACAAACATAATGAAAATAATAATGCCGATGCAAGAATCACAGTATTTACATATAGTTAGAAGATAGTTCCAATCAGCAAAGATTGAAGTTATGCGAAAGCTCCACTGAATGTCCATAACGATGAAGAGACTTGCAAACATTCTAAACCTGCGATCGGATTGTGGGAAACTCAATTCACATGATATTAATGTTAAAATAGATCTTACGATTGCATTCGGGAGTTCAGGTTCCTTGCCCTCTCGTCCTGGTCAGAGAAGTGCCTCAGTGAGAGTTTTACTCGTATAATGGTGATAATGGTCAACATAATAAGGACTGTGTTTAATGCTATTAGTATTACCAACGGCGTTTCAATTATGTAATTAAAATAATTCCCGCCCCCTGAAAATAAGAAAAATTATATTCTTGGATTCGTTGTGCAAGAGATAATAATAGTAACAAAAACCTACCCAAATAATTACAGTTTTCCCAACCAATACCGGACACCCATTCCACCTTGTTAGGATCGCTATCCCAAATCTGATCAATCAGGAAAGATACTCCCGTCAGGATACCTGCCGAACCCCAGGCAAAGGTGCTGTAGGCCCCGAAGCTATATTCAGACTCAACTCGATTGACTGATGTAAAGCCCCTCCACAACTGATGGCTCAAAGCCAAGAGCCAACTGAATTTGGCGATGAAGAAATACATCATAACGTAACCTGCAATTTGAGGACAAAACAATAAATTTACATTGAATTTATTTAAAGTATTAAACAACATGCATACCTTTTAAAACGCACAACTGCATATCAATTGGAACGGCTTCCAGCAAGAGAAAGAAAAAATGCATAAACGAAGCTGTCATGTAACAGATGAAGCACTTTCCGTGCAGATTCCGGAGCTTCTTTAAGTGAAGATACACTGCGATTGTGAGAACCAACGAAACTTCTGAAAGGCACAAGACTGCATATTTGAAAGATTAGAGGACTGCAAGTACTTAAAGTGGCTACATAGTAACTCCTCTTACGCTCTTTCATTCCTAGTTTCAGTGATAGGTACCTCTCATTATACAATTTATGATGGAAGGCAGCAACAAAGGAGTCCGTGTTGCCTGAAGTAAACTGATTTGGATGGAGACAGTCATATCCCCTGAAGTCAACAATGTCCACACTATTGAACAGTATACTGCCGTTCTAAGGATATCAAGTTAGTTAAGGAAACATAGAACAAAAAGAAGGACTAACCGCGAGTAATGTGTATTTCTCATCTCCCCAAAAATCATCATACCGAATTCGATCTCTCAACACGATAAAATCCTTTAGCAAGTTCGTTTCTACCACTGACCCATTGATGAGTGTCACGTTAAGGAAGGGATTGACTTTAGCCAGCTCCTCCATCAAACCATCTATGCATTTGCTATTGGGTTCATCCCAATCTTTAAAGCGACAACAGATCCATATGCAAGGTTTCAGTTGGCAAATACATCCCCGTAGGTGGCTCTTCACAGTTTCATTATAATCCACTTCCGTTGTTATATAATCATATTGACCAGTCAAATGTTCAGGAATCTCGATGCCTTGGTACATATAGGAGCCGTTTTGTAGCCTCTGACTAGACGTTATATTCACAGTTTCTAAGAAGTGACATCCAGGAATATCCGGCTTCGTTGCTGGCAGGATAATAAGCTCCACAAATATTCCGAAAATAAAAAAATACAGCTCCATTTTATGGTGCATCAAAATCAACGGGCAAAAATTCTCGACTAATTCCCAATCAGATGGGTGAATGGGTTTATATAGCTTTCTAAACAGCAAACACTTAACAAAAAAACAAAAATAAAATCCTTTGCTATCAATACTCCTTCGGGAATATAATTTTAATATCGATTCTTATCGAGAAATTCTGTTGCTCTTGGGGGTATTTGGCGCCTTGAGGCATCTCAGTCAACAGAATGCCAAAATCCGTTCGGCTAGTTGGTCGGATTGCTCCGATGGACATGGAGGGGTTAATCGGGGACGATCCCAAAGCGAAGAGCAGCGCAGACAGGCAGATGTAACCTGCATGCGTTGTTCTGATGGCGACCGGCCAACAACAGGGGCAAATTATGGGGCGTGGCACTCGAGGTATTCATTTTCATATCGGTTTAAACAAAAAAATAGTATATGCGTTACGAGTTCACAAGGAATTCATCAATTTTATATTATTTGATAGCAGAGCTGCTCCGGTTTGGTAAAGAAGGAAGCACATACTTATATTGCTTTTATTAACTTAATATATGGTACAATTGAGAATAACAAATCTAAGTGACTAACCTATAAAAACATAACAGAATCCAAAGAAAACCCTTCATCCAGTCCACTGCTATTTTCTCCCTTCTAGAATACTACATTAAAAAAAAAACATTATTATTAAAACAGATCTGAAAAAACGGTTGAAATCTCACCTTTCCTTAAGAAGATTAAGAGTGCTGCGTTTCAGGACAAACAAAACGAATATAATAATGCCGATGCAAGAATCACAGTATTTACATATCCATCTTAGATAGATCCAATCAGCAAAGATTGAAGTTAAGCGAAGGCTCCACTGTATGTCCATGACAATGAAGAGACTTGCAAACATTCTAAACCTGTGATCGGATTGTGGGAAAATTAAGTCTCATGATGTTAATGTTAATCTAGATCTTACGTTTGCGTTCTAGAGTTCAGGTTCCTTGCCCTCTCGTCCTGGTCAGAGAAGTGCCTCAATGAGAGTTTTACTCGTATAATGGTGATAATGGTCAACATAATAAGGACTGTGTTTAATGCTATTAGTATTTCCAACGGAGTAAACAAAATTGAGTTAAAATAGTTCTCGGCAGCTGAAATTAAGAAAAATTATATTCTTGGATTCCTTGTGCAAGAGATAATAATACTATCAAAAACCTACGTATATATTCACAGTTTTCCCAACCAATGCCGGACACCCATTCCACCTTGTTGGCATCGCTATCCCAAATCTGATCAATCAGGAAAGGTACTCCCGTCAGGATAGCTGCCGATCCCCAGGCAAAGGTGCTGTAGGCTCCGAAGCTATATTCAGATTCAACTCGATTGACCGATGTAAAGCCTCTCCACAACTGATGGCTCAAAGCCAAGAGCCAACTGAATTTGGCGATGGAGAAATAAATCATGACGTAACCTGCAATTTGAGGACAGAACAATAAATTTACATTCAATTTATTTAAATTATTAAACAACATGCATACCTTGTAAAACGCACAACTGGAAATGAATTGGACCGGCTTCCAGCAATTGAAAGAAATAATGCATAAACGAAGCTATCATGTAACAGATGAAGCACTTTCCGTGCAGATTCCGGAGCTTCTTTAAGTGAAGATACACTGCGATTGTGAGAACCAAGAAAACTTCTGAAAGGTACATGACTACATATTTGAAAGATTAGAGGACTGCAAGTTCTTCAAAAGGCTACATAGTAACTCCTCTTACGCTCTTTAACTCCTGCGTTCGGGAACAGTGGCATCGCATTATACAATTTTTGATGGACGGCAGCCACAAAGGTCTCTGTGTTGCCTGAAGTAAACAGATTTGGATGGAGACAGTCATATCCCCTGAAGATAACCGTGGCCGTACTATTCAAAATTACAGACCCGTTCTAAGGATATCAAATTAGTTATGGAAACATGGAACAAAAAGAAGGACTAACCTCGAATATTGTGTACTTCTCTTTTCCCCAAATATCTTTAAACCGAAGTCGATCTCTCAATACGATAAAATCCTTTAGCAAGTTCATTTCTACCACAGACCCATTGATGAGTGTCACTTTAAGGAAAGGATCAATCCCAGCCAACTCCTCCATCAAACCATCTGTGCATTTGCCATTGGTCACATCCCAATCTTTATAGCGACAGCAGATCCATATGCAAGGTTTTAGGTGGCAAATACATCCTCGTAAGTGGCTTCTTACTCCTTGTCTTAGTCCCTTCTCCGTTGTTATATAATCATATTGACCAGTCAAATATTCAGGAATCTCGATGTCTTGGTACATATATGAGCCGTTTTGTAGCCTGAGGCTAGATGTTATATTTACAGTTTCTAAGAAGTGACATCCAGGAATATCCGCTTTCGCTGTTTGTAGGAAAATAAGCTCCAAGAAGGCCCCGAAAATAATAGAATATAGCTTCATTGTGTCTTGAAACATAATCAACGAACAAAAATTCTCGACTAATTCCCAAGCAGCTTGGCGAACGATTTTATAAGCATTCTGGAAAGCAACTATTTTGAAAATACATAAAACATCTAATGATTTGCCTTTGGGAATTTAATTTTCATAAATTTATTGTTGCTATATATTTGCCATAAAGATTCTTATAGAGAATTGCTATTGTTTTTGTGGGGCCTTATCAGAGAGGGGAATACTTCAGCATTGGGTCTGCCACATGTTTACTTCATTGCCTGAATATTAATTTTTGGCACAATACATGGATTACATTTTTTGTATATATTATATATATTCTTTTTTAATAATATTGATTAAAATCTAATTATTATTTCATAAGAATAAATGTTAGTTTTTGGTTAAATTCAATTCAAAGTTTTAAAGCTTTCTTTCATGTTCTTGACTAATTTTTATTAAGTGATTCGATGTCATATATTTGATTTTCTTTAAGCGGAATTTTCTCTCCCTTTAGGTTTTTCTCCCTTAAGTACTTGAGGCATTCATCTTCCCCTCCCATCTTAATAAGCTTTTTCCCACAAAAACACATCTTAACATAAATCTTTATCAATTATATATTTTCAAAAACACAATCCAATCATATCGCCGCTGCGATTGTCTTCTGGCTTTGGTTTTTATTTAACGCTTATAAATGATTTTCATTCGCAGTGCAATTTAGATGAAATGGGTTCGCTTTGTCACAACAGCTCCATTTTATGGTGCAACAATATCAACGGGCAAATATTCTCGACTAATTCCCAATCAGATGGGTGAATGGGTTTATATAGCTTTCTAAAAAGCAACCACTTAAAAAATACAGCAAATAAAATGCTTTGCTATCAATACTCCTTCGGGAATATAAATTTAATAGCGATTCTTATCGAAAAATTCTGTTGTTCTTTGGGGGTATTTGGCGCCTTGAGGCATCTCAGTCCTTATCAGAGAACCCTTAAGGTTTATATATTATCAAATATTAATTTAATGTATTAAATAATTTGAATTCCAGCGGAACAAACGTTACTTCAGCACAAGTTAATAGGAGAGAGTGCTCCCAATATTTATATGCAACTTTTGTAGTACTCTCGAAAATCCTCTTGAATAGGTATTTAGAATTATCTTAAGTGTAAGCGACTTATGCAATAAAATCTAAGCGAATGAAGTGAAATAAATAAATAACTTATTTTCTATAAATCAATATTATAATAATATAATAAAAAATATAGCATTTTAAAGTAATATATTTGTGATATTTTATTTTATTTTTACAAACTGTTTTGGTTTCAAAGTAATTTTGAAATAATATTAGTGAAATACATAACTAAAACACTTATTAAATTAAAATATTTACACTTTTATTAAGAGCTTGGTAAATTCTACTACTCTCCATATGGCAGCTGAATGATTTTAGATGGATTTTGATTTAATTGGCTTAAAAATTTAAAACCTTAATAGGCAAGTGTGGTGTAAATCTATTATAAAATTTCTACCAACTCATTAAAATTAGTTTAAAAATAAATTCATTTCATGTCTCGCATTAAAATTAAAGTAAATTTAAAAAATACAAAATGGGTAATTTGACCTTTGCCTCCTAGAAAATCCAGAGAGATTGGAATTACACAGGAAAAAATCGAATATAATGTCATGCCAGGAAATAATTCTTGGTCCGCTTTTAGTGGCTTCTATTTCGTATACTGTACAAGTATAAATAGGGTTATGACAAAATCTCGAATAATCGTGGATACCTTACCTTTCTTTAAGAAGATTAAGAGTGCTGCGCTTCAGGACAAACATAACGAATATAATAATGCCGATGCAAGAATCACAGTACTGACATATCATTATTAGATAGTTCCAATCAGCAAACATTGAAGTTAAGCGAAAGCTCCACTGTATGTCCATAGCGATGAAGAGACTTGCAAACATTCTAAACCTGTAATCGGATTGTGGAAAACTCAACTCTCGTGATAATAATGTTAAACTAGATCTTACGTTTGCATTCGCGAGTTCAGGTTTCTTGCCCTCTTGTCCTGGTCAGAGAAGTGCCTCAGTGAGAGTTTTACTCTTATAATGCTGATGGTGGTCAATATAGTAAGGATTGTATTTAATGCTAATAGTATTACCAACAAAGTTACGATAATGTAGATAAAATAAGTCATTCCTTCTGAAAATAAGGAACGTTATTTTCTTGAATACCTTGTGCAAGAAATAATAATACTAACGAAAACTTACCATTAAACTTACAATGTTCCCAACCTATACCTGGCACCCATTCCACCTTGTTGGGATCGCTATCCCAAATCTGATCAATCAGAAAAAGTACTCCCATCAGGATAGCTACCGATCCCCAGGCAAAGAAGCTGTAGGCCCCGAAGCTATATTCAGATTCAATTCGATTGACCGATGTAAAGCCTCTCCACAACTGATGGTTTAAAGCCAAGAGCCAAGTGAATTTGGCGAATGAGGAAGAAAGCATGGAGTAACCTGCAATTTGAGGACGAAACAATAAATTAAAATTTTTATTTTTTCTTAGACTATTATTAAAATTAAATTGTACCAAAAGTAGTTAATTGGCATTGCTACTATTGCTGCCATTCCCATACATTTAGTTTATTTAAATTATTAAACATACCTTGTAGAACGCATAATTGCAAAGGAATTTGACCACCAGCTGCCAGCAATTGATTGAAAAAATACATAAACGAAGCTATCATGTAACAGATGAAGCACTTTCCGTGCAGATTTCGGAGCTTTCTTACGTAGAAATACACTGCGATTGTGAGAACCAAGAAAACTTCTGAAAGGCACATGACCGCATATTTGAAAGATTAGAGGACTGCAAGTACTTCAAGTGGCTACATAGTGACTCCTCTTACGCTCTTTAATTCCTGGTTTCAGTGATAGGTACCTCTCATTATACAATTCATTGTGGAAGGCAGCAACAAAAGACTCTGTGTTGCCTGAAGTAAACTGATTTGGATGGAGACAGTCATATCCCCTGAAGTAAAACCTGTTTAAACTATTGAATCGTACACTGCCGTTCTAAGGATATCAAATTAGTTAAGGAAACATAGAATAGAAAAAAGACTAACCTTAAATATTGTGTACCTATCTTCTAGCCAAATCTCATCACTCCGAATTCGATCTCTCGACACGAAAAAATATTTTAGCAAGTTCGTTTCTGCCACTGCTCCATTGATGAGTGTCACGTTAAGGAAGGGATTGAACCCAGCCAACTCCTCCATCAAACCATCTGTGCATTTGCCTTCGGATGCATCCCAATCTTTAAAGCGACAACAGATCCATATGCAAGGTTTCAGTTGGCAAATACATCCCCGTAGGTGGCTCTTCACAGTTTCATTATAATCCACTTCCGTTGTTATATAATCATATTGACCAGTCAAATATTCAGGAATCTCGATGTCTTGGTACATATAGGAGCCATGTTGTAGCCTCAGACTAGACGTTATATTCACAGTTTCTAGGAAGTGACATCCGGGAATATCCGCTTTCGCTGTTTGCAGGATAATAAGCTCCACAAATATTCCGAAAATAAAAATATTCAAATCCATTTTATGGTGCAACAAAATCAACGGGCAAAAATTCTCGACTAATTCCCAAACAGATGGGTGAATAGGTTTATATAGCTTTCTAAAAAAGCAACCACTTTGAAAATACAGCAAATAAAATGCTTTGCTATCAATACTCCTTCGGGAATATTAATTTAATAGCGATTCTTATCGAAAAATTCTGTTGTTCTTTGGGGGTATTTCGCGCCTTGAGGCATCTCAGTTCTTATCAGAGAACCCTTAAGGTTTATATATTATCAAATATTAATTTAATGTATTAAATAATTTGAATTCCAGCGGAACAAACGTTACTTCAGCACAAGTTAATAGGAGAGAGTGCTCCCAATATTTATATGCAACTTTTGTAGTACTCTCGAAAATCCTCTTGAATAGGTATTTAGAATTATCTTAAGTGTAAGCGACTTATGCAATAAAATCTAAGCGAATGAAGTGAAATAAATAAATAACTTATTTTCTATAAATCAATATTATAATAATATAATAAAAAATATAGCATTTTAAAGTAATATATTTGTGATATTTTATTTTATTTTTACAAACTGTTTTGGTTTCAAAGTAATTTTGAAATAATATTAGTGAAATACATAACTAAAACACTTATTAAATTAAAATATTTACACTTTTATTAAGAGCTTGGTAAATTCTACTACTCTCCATATGGCAGCTGAATGATTTTAGATGGATTTTGATTTAATTGGCTTAAAAATTTAAAACCTTAATAGGCAAGTGTGGTGTAAATCTATTATAAAATTTCTACCAACTCATT
>VNKB01002070.1:0-17900 GCA_008042735.1 Drosophila leontia | reverse complement strand
CCAACGAGAAAGTTTCATCTTTCCTCCATTGTCGGAACTTCCTATTTATTGAAACCATCTTTCCGCTATTCAGTTGGTCTCTAAAAGACTTTCGGATAGGGACCACTTAGTTAGTAGTTCTTGGTGATTTTAACATCCCAGGGGCTATTTGGTCCCTAGATAATTCCATTAACCACAATACATCACAAAAAATGTGGTTTACCAAAGAACATTTCAATTAAACGGATAATTTGCCGAAGGTGGCGTAACGGAGTTCGCCTGGCTTACTAGTGTATAATAAAATAAAGCAGAGAATGTACCTTTTTTTAATGTCAGGATTCCGAATAAAAAATATTTCTGATTTAAAAATGTATAATTTATATTATTTTACGATATGATGTTAAAATACTGTTGAGCTTTATCAATTTTAAATTATTATATTACATTTAAATTACAAACTGCAAAGTTCTGCAAAGTTAATTCTGAAATTAGCTTTCTTTTCAGTTTTATTTTGTAACGGGGGGTCGACATTAACAAGAAAATACAAGAAAAGCTTTATGGTTTAATCTCATTACAAGGCTTTTCCGCTGCATAGCTAAGTCGTCAATAACAAAAGCAAACCCAAGCTACAAAATGAATCTACTACACGTATCTACGGAACGTTTTTATGGCTCAGCTATCCTAGTAGCCGTTCTTTTTCTGGCAATTCCTGAAGGATACTTTTGCTTCTGGAAACCACCAATAGCCTATACATTTGGAAGGCAAGAACCGGGCGACTCAAAAACGACGCGTCATATAAACTTAGCTCGGTCTACGATTGGCAGGGTTATGTACAAGACAACATTAAATATGAAATGGGAGATTCATTTCATTAGATTTCTGGATCATGCACGTAATGGACCTGATATATGGATGAGTCAATATCCACCTTGCTATAACCCGGAAATCAGGATCCAGGCGCCACCCGGAGGAGAGATCGATGTGCAGATGGAGATTTACGTTACGCTACCAAAAAAAAATGGTTAAAGCTTATACACAAAGCCGATGATGTATCATAAAATAAAGCAGAGAACATTTTGGTAACTTCAGCATTCCGAATATCCCTATCTATAAATTTAGGAAATGACTAGTGGTTCCATTAAAAAGTTATATCCAAAGACGTCATTTCCTTTCCGGTTCCGGTTTAATCTCATTAAAAGGCTTTTCCGCTGAATGCCCAAGCCATCAGAAGTAGGGAAAGCAAAGAATAGTTACAAAATGAATCTACTACACGTATTTACGGAACGTTTCTATAGTTCCGCCGTCCTAATAGCCATTATTCTTCTGTCAATTCCAGATGGATACTTTTGCATAAACAAACACTATGTTTATGGAATTCCTAATGAAAGGCACAGTAAAATAAAGCGTGAAATAACCCTGGTTGCGTCCACTTGGGATAAAGTTACCTACAAGACTAAACTAACTATGAGAAGGCAGCTTACTGGCATTATATTCGTGGATAATGCAGGTAATGAACCTACAATATGGATGAGTAGATGGCCACCTTGCTATAACCCGGATATCGTGATCACCTCTCCAATAAGAAAACCCATCGATGTTACAATGACGGCTTACTTTGGTTGAAGCTTGTACACAAAGCCGAACAGATACAGTGAATTTTAATTGTCGGCACTCCCAATAAAGACTTTATCTGATTTAAAAATGTATATTTTTTCATATTATTTGCATTTAAATTAGAAAATGCAAGGGTAAAGAATGTTCGGCGTTCTAAAGTTAGCTTTCTTTCTTATTTTATTATATAGCATGGAAAAAATGCAATTACAGCTTGACTAAAACACTCTGGTTTAATCTCATTTGAGGCATAGGCTAAGTCAAGAGTGGGAAAAACAAACAGAAGTTACAAAATGAATCTACTACACGTATCTACGGAACGTTTCTATAGTTGCACCGTCGTAGTAGCCATTATTCTCCTGACAATTCCTGATGGATACTTTTGTAGATCGTATGTTTTTGGATATATTAATGAAAAACACATGAAAATAACGCGTGAAATTTACCTGAAAGCGTCTATTTGGGGTGAAGTTACCTATAAGAAAACACTAACTATGACAAGGCAGCTTACTGGCATTATATTTGTGGATAATGCAAATAATGAACCTACAATATGGATGAGTCGATGGCCACCTTGCTATAACCCGGTTATCATAATCACCTCTCGAAAAAAACTACCCATCAATGTTACAATGACGGCGTACTACGATTAAAGCTTGTACACAAAGCCGATCATGAATAATAAAATAAAGCAGATAAAGTGAATTCAAAATAAATAATTTTTCTGATACTACACAGATTTACTAATTTTACTATATCGAGTTTCGCGCAGCTGGTGTCTGGCTCTCTCCTGTTAAAACCATTTTCCTCATTGCAACGCAGAGTCAGTGAAAATGTAAAACTGACTACTACATGTATCTACGACGAAGGTCTGCATATCATAAACAGGTAGTGAAGCCTTAAAAGTTATGGAAAATGGTGAAAGATGACAAACATAATAGATTGGACTAAGTAGCGAAGGCTTAAAGCATCACAGATAAACGACTTTAAAGTATACTTCCCTTTTTTCATAACTAGTTTAACTTGTTCTACTTAAACTCGTTTCGTATTAGGGATATATTCACTTTGAAGGGTAAAATTTCTACACTAGTATATCCAGGGGGGCAAACTCATCTGAAATCAATGTAGTAAAATTCAAAATTGTCTGGATATCGAAACCGACAGACAGACCATGACCCAGATAGACAATACATTTATCAAGTTGCGAGCCAGATTACGAGAGCGGGATATCAAGTTGTGGGAGGAGCCGTATTACCTCGACGGAGTGGGCTGCATCGAGTCAGAGATGGATCGTTTAGCGGACGCCTTGAGCGGAGACCTGGGAATAAGTGTGTCCAACTGCCGGTGTGCCCTGACGGAAATGCAGGACAGCGCTCTGAGGAAATTAGCAGCACGCAAGGAGTTCACCGAGACTGGCCTTGCTACCTTCAATGTGAAATGTGTGGACAGCAAGGGCGGCACTGCGCAAATGATAGAGGTTAAGTGCTCTCTGGGGGCCCCGGGATCGGAGCTGCAAAATGAGGTGGCCAAGAAGATGGGATTGCCGGATCCCAGTCATGTAAAGTGCATTTCGGCAGGTCGCATCATCGATGGACAGCGAACTCTGGCCGCGCAAGGTGTGAAGAACAGCCAGCAACTGATGGTGGTGGTGGGAAGCCAAGTGCTAGGCCAGGAATTGCATGAACGTATCCAACGGATAAGAGCGGATGTGGAGGTAATTGTGGATGCCGATCACCGGTTCATGCAAATGGAAGATCAGAACGGACGTCAGATTTTCCTGCCTCCAATCGAGAATCGAGCCCTATTAATGGCCATGAGCATGTACGAGAAGGGCAGAGCCGCCATTCAAAGGGAACAGTTCGATGAGGCCTTACTCTTGCTCCTGGAAGCCGACGAACTGTTCTCCCAATGCAACTCAAAATTCCTGGAAGCGGTGGACAATTATGCCTTGCTTAACCTGGACATTGTGTGGTGCTATCTTTGCCTGAAAAACATCACCCAATTACCAGATGCCCAGCGCCGCCTGGAAGTCTGTGAGAAGACTTTTCGCCTCAGCTATGGGGAGCACTTTGATCGATTGTACTCCATCAAGGGATCAAGTTGCCCGGAAAGAGCTCTTATCATGAGGCTATGCCTGTTGCAAGGTGTAGTCTTCTTTCACCAGAATCGCCGAGATGAGGCCTACGAAAGACTGGAGGAGGCTGGCAAGGCTTTGGCCGAGTTGAAGGCCTCCGACGACCACATTTCCCTTCTAGTCGAAATGGGTTACGATGAATCGGAGGCCAGGCTAGCACTGAGATCTTGTGCCGGCAATGTGGACAGAGCCATCCAGTTTATTCAGGAACGCAGGGAGAAGATAAGCGAGGAGCGGAGTAACTCGGCTCGTGTGAGTCAACTTAACCAGGAGCTAAAAGAAGGTAACTCGAATCGAGGGTGGGTAGATCCTAGGGGTGTTTCTAGGCTAATGGAAATGGGCTATGAGCGGCGACTGGTGGTGGAAGCTCTGAAGAGAACCAAGAATAACATAGATCGCAGTCTGGATCTACTGCAGAACCACTCCGAAGAGCTAAGAGCCAATCTGCCGTCAACTCTTGCCGCCGATGAATCGTTACTCTCCACCCTCTTGCAACTTGGATTTCAGCCCACATCTGCTCGAGTCGCTCTGGAAACCACAGACAACGAGTTTTCCAAGGCAGTGGAGTTTCTTCTAAAAAGCTTTGCTAGCAAAACAGAATTACTGGGTGTGATCCGAACTATGACGAAAATACTGGATGAGCATGCCCCCTCAGGATCGAATAGGACAACCAACAACAACAACAATGACGCCTCTCCGTTTGCCAACCTGTCCGACAGTAAGTTAACCCTCATCCGAACGGCTCTTAGTCAAGCCAAATCGGAGATGGAAACATATACTGCCTTCAAGAGATTCAACGAGGATCTCTCCGAGAACCATCCCGACTATTTGGATCTGCCGCTGGTCCAGGAGGAGCAAATCCTTATAGAGTATAGACAATTGTTGGAGCGTTGAGGTCTGCATTTTTCAAATTTTAAACATGTACAAATACTTTGAGATTTATCTTAAGTCTTTAAAAGTAGAACTATGTAAATTGGTAATGAAAACATTGAACGTTTGAATAATGTATGCTTTATTGGCACATGGCGAACTCGAAAATAAAGGGTCATATTGTTATTAAAGCTTTAAGACATTAATTACCCAAGGAATACATGAGCTATGTACCAGAATACCTGGTTTAATAGCAAGGTGGTTCTTTACTCAGCCATTTAGAAGGTACAGTTTAAAATTATTTTTAAATTTATCGCAATGGATATCGTTCGGCATCCATAATGTAGTTAACCCTCCAGTAATACGGTTCCTTATGTATACGTAGACCTAAAGTCACCTGGTTTTGTGCATCCTAAGTAACCAACCCACAGCTAAAACAGCCCAAATGCGCAATCTGAAGGGCCGTGTGCCTATCTATCGAATTATCTATCAAGTATTAGGAACTGCATCAGTTTGAGACCTTTAATAATTCAAAACTTTTTCAACTTACATGAGAACGTATGTATATAAATCTTTAGGCTCACCACATTGATTAGGTAAGTATCTAAAATTCTTGTATTATGACTCCCAAACCTTAACCAGATCGTTTTTAAAAAGTTGCTTTTAGAGATTATATTCTCTAACTTTTATAGGAATCCCTCACATAGACTCAATACAGACGTTGATGTTGGGCAGAAAGGAGTTGAACGAGACCTTGATATTGTTGGTGGCATTCATGAAGCAGGAGCCAGTATCAGCTGGCAACTTGGCAATCAGCTTGAGAGTCCTATTGATCTTCTTGGTCAGCTTCATGGTGGCCTTGAAGAGTTTCCAGAAGCATTTGGAAGAGTTCTTGACGACCGACCCCACGGACTTATCCTTGGCACACAATTTCGAATGCAGATGCAGTATATCATTGCAGATCTTGATCATGTCCTTGACATTATTCACAATCTTGGCCACATCCTTGGGTACAGCGGTGCCGCAGGCATCAATGTCATCCACATAGGTTGTACAGGAGCTCAGAATATTGGTTACCTCCTTGATGATACAATTGGTGCCACGAACCGTTTTCAGAGCCTTGCGAAGAATTTTCCTGCAAGTGCGAATGAAGCCAAAGTCCTCTACATCCATATAGTCATTGTCATTATCCAATTCGTCCAGCACCTGATTCAGTTCGAATTCAAAGTCAAAGTCTTCGTCCAAGTCAAAGGTTTCTTCGCCTGATTCAATCGAGTTTGCCTATAAATTTAATATTTTATAATTTTAATTGCTTATTAAAGGTAATATATGTATAGAAAACGTACCCGAGTGGTCAACAGGCAAGTGGCCGAAACCAAGACCAAAAGACAAAGCGTTATAGCCTTCATATTGCTGCACAGTTGACTTACGAATGTTGTTTGGCCACGATTAAGGCCTAGTTTTTATACACAAACCTTATCACTTCTTAGAGTGCCCACTCTATCTATCAAAATTTTAGTCAATTGGAAGCATTTAATCAAAAAAAAATATCGCTATCTAGCAAAGACAAAGAATCAATTCAAACTTATAGACAATTTAAAGACACCTGATAATTTCTAATTAAGATAAGGAAATAAACAAAAAAAACCCTGATATTAGAGATAAAATCCAACCATTATATACAAAGAGAATATTGAATTGATTAAAGTAAACTCAAACAAAGATTTCCAAACAATTCAACTCAATTCACAACGAAATCCGTTGAAAAATCCCGAATTTTCGCTGCCAATTATTACACCGTATCAAGAGATGTAACCGCCATACCCACTTGGGCTCCCTTACGAATCCAGGCAGCGGCTCAGGACGAATTAAAAGCAATAAACCGCACGGACAAAAAGAAGAGGAACCACAATCGAATGGTGGCAGAGAACAGATCCCGGACACAATAGACGACAAAAAGGGAAAAATTTGTTGCCATTGTCAGCTTAACGCGCTCCAGCTCGTCGCCTCACTTTGTCCGGGGGTTATAAATGGTAACGTGTGGTTAAGGGTTAATAACTCCCACCAAGCCAGCGAGGAAATAAGAAGTAAAAGTCCAGAAAACCAGGAATAGAACGGGGCCCAAGACATTTTATAGATACAAAGGAAAGTTGGCACCCCGCGACAACAAGTGTGGCTGCTAATGAAAAGTGCCGTAAATGTCTGTCGCAGAATGGATGGATGGTGTTGGGTCTGGGTTTGGGTTTGCGAGGCTTGTCCTTTGGTTAAGTTACTCGGGGTTTTCTTCCCGGTTCTTGGGGGGGTAAAACTGTCGCTGGGTGATAAAGTAGTGCTAAGGCTGACGACTGCGTTATTTAGGGGTTTCATTTTAGGTTGATTTTACATCTTTAATTTGTTTCTCCTTTTTGATAGCAAAAAGAAATTGAGGGTTATTTCCGTTAATAAAGAGTTTCCACATCCTGGAAACTGTGTCCTGTGTAACTGGCAAAAGGTTAAAATCAACCTCGGCCTGTCACAAACTGTTGTCTTCCCATGCTCAACCTACTTTCCCACAAAATTATCTTCTACTTACCATTCGAGCACTGCACATCTTGCCGTCGTCCTTCTGCTCTTGGCATAAGTTAAATGTCGAGTAAATGCGGCTGACAAGCATGATGATGCATCGCTGCCTGCATCAGACACTTTTAAAAATCCTTGTCCTGTCGTGTAGTCTTGTCCTTTCCGTCTCTCGTCCTGGGCATGCAGCAGAAATGAAATCAATGACATGTCGTCGGCAAAGTTTCCCCGGCACTAAGTGAGTTTTCTCCGCCCCACGGGGCATTAGACTAATATGAACTGATTTACCCCAAAGTTAAGTTTCCACCAAAAAGTTGACAAGTGACAAGTCACATTGTTGTACATTAAATTAATGAAATCATTCTGCAACTTTTACAGGTCACGGCCGCACACCCAAAGCTCTTTCTTCTCTTCGATCACGGGAAACTCCAAGTGTCTGACCGGATTTACGGCTCATAAATATTGAGCACAACTCATCAGGAGCAGGCCATATCTGCTGCTGAGAGGGGGCGGAAGGAAGGAGACCGACTGCAGTCAATTGTTGGTCATCAATCTTTTAAACAAATGCGGTTCAATGCCAATGACAGCAGCAGTAGAAGCAGCAGCAACAAAGCCCGTGGAAGGTAGGGGGCGGAACAATGAAGAAAAGTGAGGAATCTGGGGGATGTTGCTGGGAGCTGGCAAAAGGGCAAAGGCAGATAAAGATGAGTGGCAGAAACCAGGGTTTAGGTGGACCAGACTATCACTTTTCAAGTTTATAATATGGAGAGACTACAAAGTGAAATCAATGAAACTGTGATCTCAACAAGGAAAGTTGTAACATTTAAAATACAAATGCTGGGTATTATTTCCCCTTGTGATATGAAAACCACTAAACCAGATGCAAAACCGGAACCCCAGCAAACTAAACACAACAGCACCAAACAAATTCCAACGCCAGGACCAAACCAATGGGGGACAAACCCTCTTCTGGATTTGATGGCCATGATGGCGGCGACATATTACTTCCTTATTTGTGGGCTGCGCCCCGTGACCTTTTACCTTGCCATCGTCACGCTCCAAAAAAAGTGAAACATTAGGCACAGAATTCGCATTGTGTTCGACGCCAGCGTTTGCGTGTGTTTCGCATTAAAACAATGACGGGGCGCAAACATTTTTAGCGCTGACAGCGAGCCAAACATCCGCCAGATAAAAATGTCCGCGAACAACAAGCTCACACAAATTTGATTGAATCAACTGTGTCTCTCCCACCCACTGGGTGTCTGTCTCCTTCCAAAAAGGGGTCCTGGCCATTTGCTATCCGTTTAACCAAACCCGCCGCCACTGGGAGGGTAATGATAAGCGCATAAAACCATTAAGTGATTCCACTCAAACGAGCACGTTAGCATGGCTGTGAAGCTTGCTTCTGGTTCACTTTTTTTATTTTGCTGAAATTGTTGTTCATCTACACGTGGAAAAATTGTATTTTCTTGAATATATAAATACTGTGAAATCTTATTTAAGTAAATAAAGAAACTACCCACAGAAGTGTACCATAAATTGTTTTTGTAAATTAGAAAATTGTAACAAGTCTTCTTTTAAAGTTAGTCCTAATATATAGTTATCAATCTCATCCAAGTTCTTCTCGACTTCCAGCAATAAAACCAACTCAAAGGACTCACTGTGCTCTCATTCACTAATTGAATCGCACACAGAGGCAAATCTCTTGCTCCAATCCTGCGAAAAGTGAATCTATATACAAAAAAAAACGAAACAAAAGGAAGTACTTTTTGTATACGACAAGGAAGGTCGAGAATGGGAGGTGTGGCCGTTACAGTAACGATGACAGCCATGTGCTTAAATCCCTGGCAAAGGGAATACACGGCTTCCTACCAGTCGAAACGGTGAAAGCGATAAGAGGGATGAAGGCGGGTGGGTGGAGCCAGAGGCCGGGAGCCATGCCCACGATCCAGGAAGGGACGCCCCATCCGTGTTAAATGGCCAACAAGGTGACAATGCAGATATAATGCTCATAAGCAGACGGCATAAAGCGACAAACGTGCCAGCGACCAGCGACCATTATGTCGATGAGATGATTCGCATGACGGTGACAACGATGCCGGTGTCGATTCGCGATTGATAATGCTCACTTACGGCTAACCGAAATGTCAGGGCAGTCGGGTCTGTGGGCGGTAAAAAGAAATCGCTTATCGTATGACTTTACGCACAATATAACAGACAGATGTCAGTGGATTGCCCAACGATGTCATTACAACCAAGTTAATGATTAATGAAGCGTTTCAATAAAGTCAGGGCTTATAAAAAACTACAGGAAGATACCTTAAAGAAAGCAAATACCAAGGGAATAATAACATTATCATCTCAATAACTTAATGCAATATTTTAACCTTCTTTTTCTTAAACCCATATTTAAAACTCTTCATGTTCAGTTTGTTCCTTTTAAATGCCGGAACAAGTACAACAGAATCTAGAGTCGTAAGTAGCGGAAGTCACCCGCATCTTTTACCCAAAAAACTTTTGCGCCGCTGACATTAGTTAATTGTCAGCCGCTTTAGTTTGCAAACATGCATTTGGCCAAAAGCCAACACGGCCAGCAAAATACAAAAAAAAAAGGCAGAATGGGAAAAAAACAGAGAAATGGTTACAATTTAATTAAGTTCTTCGTACGTAATTTGCGCCAGCACTTAAAGTTGTTCCCTTGACTTGTTTTCATGGCGAAGCTGCCATGGTTTCCTTCTTTTTTTCTTGGTTTAATGCGCTGTTGCACCTTCAGGGTTGCCACCAGCGCTAAAGTTGCACTACTTGCTAATTACGCAAATGTTTCAACTTTAAAATGGCGTCGCCATTTCACGCGCCCTGCGTGTGAAATTTATAAATGTCAACTGCTTGGCGCCACCCTCCGGCCTCTACCCCACCGCCGTCACTTTGCACTCTGTTTTGTCTGTTTAACTTTTGTTCATAGCTGGCTGACTTCTGCTGATTGTGCAGAGGTCGGAAAATGGAGAAGAGTCCTTCTTGGTGGTAGTACAACGCCCCAAACTCTCGGCCCTCGCAATTTGTTATATTTGCTAGTTTTAAAAATTAAAAAATTCTCCATTCCCTTGAAAAGGAAAAGAGAGCAGCAGCAGCAGCAGAGAGATAATACTGAAATGGAGACATTATGTTTTATGCAAGTGCAACAGTGCGTATGCGTGTTAAAAATTGCTGCCATACAGTGTTGCCATGGCATTTGCAGTAATGAAAGTAACGGTACATTCATGGGCGGAAGCGAAAAGTATACAAATATGAAATCGCATCTATATATATATTATATGTATATATATTTATATATTGGATTTTGGATTTAAATATAATAAAACAAAATAGGTTCATATTCTAAAAATGTCTATTTTAGGGTAATAAACACCACGATGGGCAGATTCATCATAATTGTCCCTTTAAATTCAAGTAATTGATACAAAATTGAAAATTCTGAAAATATTTAATATTCAACTGGCTCAAGGCTTCCAAATATCCGGATGTCAACCTTAGGTATTTTAGTACAATTTTTTTCAAAACAAATCGAAGCGACTTAGAGGCAGACTTAGATTTACGAAAAAATGAACAAAAAAACACACACACAAGCCAATATATATAGTACACATAAAGTTGCATTACTCACACGAAACACGACGACAAAGCCCCGGAACACATTTGGCAGTTACTGTCAGTCAATCTCCATTAAGTCCATGCCCAACACCTTATTGAATTTTATTGTAAATTGGAAAATGGCACCAACTGCAAAATGCCAAAAGGGAAAACAAGAGGATAACACGAAACAGCAAATGCCAGACGGCCCGAGAAAATGCAGCCAAAGATTTGTATAAAATACAAATGAAAAAAGAAAACAACAGCAGACGAGATCACAGGGGGGTTTGGGTTGCGGGAAAAGTTTTCAATTAATTTGCATAAACGGCCAAACGATTATGTAATTTCTATTTGCCACATAAATTATCACACAGTGCGAATAGTTTTCAAATATGCACCCCAGACACAATGGAATGAAGTGGGACGAGAACTCTGAGGAAAGGGACAGCTTATTAGAGGCGAAACTGAAACTGGCAACTATCAATAAATTACGAAAGGGGGCGTGGTAAGTGGATACTCCCAAAACCACAAAAAGCCCCAACATCAGAGTTGGACGGAGTGTCCTTTTTGGGATGGGAACTTGTGACTGGTTCAGGAACCAAAAATGATTTAATTAAATATTATGGTATTATATGTTATGGTTTAAATTGCTTAATAAGTAGTGCACTTATAATAATAATAAAAAATATGTTTATAAATATGATATGTGGAAAAATTCTTACGGATTAAATTGTAAATATTATGAATTTTAAATAAGACAACTAATAAATAAACACACAACGCTACGATTTTTTAAATGAAGATTTTTTGGAAAGGGAAAATAGATTATAAACTACAATATTATAACAAATATATACCCCTTCAGTTTATAGTATATTTTCCTTTTATAACTTGTATAATGATTGAATAAAAATAAACTTTACTTTCATTTAGTTAATCAATCACGAACTGAACTAGGTCTTTTGGAAAACGCAGCTCCATCCGAAAATGCCCCTTGACAAATTTTTGGGGGGCTGACATTGTGGCATTTCGGGCGGGTAGGTGCTTGCCAGGGACCGCAAATTTTATGCACGTTATAAATCACGTCCAAACAACGACGACAGCGTCGAGGACGACTGCAAAACTGTTCACATTAATTGTTGCAACGTCATTTTCGGGCCTATTGTGTTTGGGGCCAGCAGCGCACCACGAGCCCTATGAGTCCTATGAGCCCCAGGAACCACCACCCCAACCAACCACATTTGGCGGAGTCAGGCCAATAAAAGGCGATCTCTCTGTGTGTGCTCCAGACGCCTTTGTGTCACGTGGCAATTTTTGCAAAAGGAATTCCAACAATGTAGACGTTTTTCCTACAGCAAATAATCAGGAAAAAAAAAGAACAAAGTCCAACTACTTTTTTTTTTGTTTGTTTGCATAGGCAAATGTGCTTTGGTGGGGATGGCCGGCGGAGTCCATAAAAAATTGCTGTTTAGTGGCTGGATTTGCGGATTTGTCAAAGGCCCGACAAGGATGAGCGCGGATACTGAATATCTGCCATGATTTTCATCTCTTTCATGTTCATAATTTCACATTTGAGCCCCAAAAAGGATAAAATTGAATTTTGTAAAGGAATGTGAAAGTTTAGAGTGCAATTTCTTTGGAAGAGATGTTATTTGCCAAGCTCTTTCCATAAAAACAGAAATTTAAAGAAGTAATTTTTAGTTTCATTAAAACAAATAACATTTCAGGTATAATTTTGTAGTTATCGCCAGATTTTCGGAATAAATATAGCCTCGATGTTATAGCCTTTCCATCTTTAGCAGACCTACAAAGTCTCATAGAGCTCCCCACACGCATATGACCATATTTACATACGATATTGTGGTGTGGCAGGGAGTGGTATCCATTGTGGAAAGATAATCCCAGCAAATACATTAAATGCAGGCAAAAACACTTGAAAGCAAAGTTATGAACTGAGACGATGAGGGGTAAAAGTGGGGCCCAACACAAAAAAACAGCAAAAGGGCGTCGTTAATATTTCAAAAACAGAAACACACAGCCTAAGCGAAACCAAACGAAACAAGGCAGGAGACATAAACAGAAGCGACAAACAACAAAAGCAGGCAATGGGAGGAAAGTCGTAATACTTGGACAATTGCACACGCGCCCACACTTGACTTTTGCAGGTCCATTCCGAATATTAAGGCATATTTGCCGCTTGGTCAGCGGAACAGAGCCGGGCGACGAGATGAATCCAGACGGGGCGGAGGAGCTTCGAATTAGACAAATGCCAAGCCAGACGAGGCGGGGTGAAAAGCCACCTCCGTGTTGCACCAAATTTATGGGCAAGGATAGCTGCCACTGGTATCGAAACAAGTAATACCTAATCGGGCTAATTAACTTGTCGGCTCAATTGAGGTTGCTTGAAATTAAATATAAAGTTAATAAATTGGCACTGAAACATGGATCTACTCTTGATCTACTCGACTGTTGATGTTAATCAAATCAAATCTTAAAGCCTTAAAGGTTTAAAAACTTCTTAACTAAAGGATGCTTTCATATAAGGGTTTTAAAATAGCAAAAATAATTACATAATTAGTATTTTTTAGGACTATTAATTACGGAACATTATTGAAATTATCCCAGAAAATATGAGTTTCAAATATTATCCTTCAAATAAAGAGGTTGTCAGCCTAAATTTAGAGATTATTATATTAAAACGCCTTTTTTTAAGTTATATTTAAAAGATAATTGTGTCCATATCTTCACTAAATTAATTTTAAGTTGGCTGAATGTTTAAATTACTACTTACTTATTGTACTATTATTTTTAATAAATTTTATAAATTTCAAATGTATTTTATAGATTTAATTTCGCGCTTTTTGAAAGATATCAATAGACCACTTTGCAGTGCAAACTTTTGGTCAAAATTATAATACCCCTTACCGGAACCAATAACAAAAGGTGGTTGTTAAGCTTGAACAAAGAGATGTGAAGGGTACGGGCACTGGCATGGACACGCAAATTGCACATCCTGCTCCATGCAGTCCCCAAGAAAAGGGACTTCTCCACTCCCCTTGTCAATGTGTGAAGTAAGTGCCCGCGTGCGAATGTGTGTGTGCGGACAAATTAATTTTGACAGCGTGACAACATCTTCGAACCCCCAACTAAATTCCCAGGCTCCTGGAAGTTTGCGGGTTAAGTGTTTCCTGACACCAGATCCATTTATCACCGCCGCCCGGGCAGCAGAGTTCAAAGGTCCTGCTACATGGCAGTAGCTAAGGGAAGACTTAAGAAGATTTCACATTTCTAATCAATACCTAAGGAAATAAAGAGAAAACGCACATGTTAAAGCAAATTCCAATTGGCCATAGGGGCAGCAAGTACCTGCTCATTTTTTGATCTGCCACCAATTATCACAGGTACGCCCGATATCCGTAAGCTTCTGATTCACTATAAACTACACTATATTGCACTATTCATCACTTTTTTAAGCAGTTACAACACGATTTTCTTTGATTTTCTTACAATTAAAGGACGCACAACAAATTTTCTTCTTCTTGCCACAAAAGGAGATCTGCATTTCGATAAAAACTTGACATCAAACAAATCTATCGGTGATCGCCATTTTTGGTATGCGAGTAATTACTACAAAATACCAGATTTTCGACAAAATATAAAGGGAATTAAATAATTTTGACCTATTAAAATCATTTAATGAAAATACTTGTGGTTATACATCCTTTTAAATATCTTAGGGAGCTAAAAAAACGATTTTTATGAAACGTCAAATATATGACTTTGCGCCAAAATTTAAAAGTTTGACCATCAGTCTGGCATCCTTATACAGCGTCAAGGGGTTGCCAGATCATCTATAGCAACAGCTGATTTCGGTTTTCGTACATTTTCAAGTTGCAAAAAAACGCAAAAAACAATTAAAATTTGTAGAATTTAGTATAAAAGAGTACAACATTTTATTAGTTCCCTGTAACAAGGCCACAAGCGACAGTCTCCAACACCTAAATTACAAAAGTTTAACAATAATTTGATCATTTGTCCATTAGTCTTTAGTGTTTCAGTGGAAATGGAGGCACCCAGCCGCCAAAAGTTCGCTCCAGTTCCTCGGCCACAGCCAGGCACAACCGATCGTTATTCGCATTGGCCACCACCTGAATACCGAGAGGCACTCCCTTCGAGTCCAGACCCATGGGCACCTGAGTGGCCGGCAAACGGAGCACATTGAAGAGGCTGAAGTACGCGAAGTCGTTGAACTTGACCAGCGGGTAGAAGTGGAAGGGTGCTGTCCTCGGTGAGCTATGGTAAAACAGGACGCCATCGTCACCAAGCAGCTCCTCCAGTACCCTTTTGCATTTGGTGGTGGCCTCCCGCATCAATCGCTCCGATTCCTTGGGCAGAACACTGTCAATCAGCCCGTAGATAGCAGCCATGCTGTAGTCGCTTTGTCCCAGGATTTTCTTGAAGAGCTCCACAAACGGATTGAGCTCGGCACCGTTTCCCAGCAACAGATTAAAGTTGGCCGGCTCCTGGGTCATCCAGTAGCGCCACATCTTGCCGGTCAGCTTGGTATTGGGTATGTTTGCATGTCGCACTTCCTTTCCGGTGACACTCTCGAAATGCTTGCGGACCTTGTACATAACTCTCTCCGTTTCCCTGTTGACAGGATTGCACTGGGCCATGCCATTGGAGGCCACATAAAAGTAGCGAAGACGCTTCAGATCCACCTGCTCATCCAGCTTCAGCTTCGATTTCAGCGAAGGTTCTACGAGAACCTGCATCATGGGCAGTAAATCCCGTCCAAAACGGCTCATGGGTCCGGCACACACCATCGTTTCCTTCTCCTTGCCCGTCCGGAAGGTACATCCGGCCATATTGACGGCTCCGGCAGTGGGTTTATGCCCAAAGACTCCGCAATTGAAGGCGGGAATTCTAATGGAGCCGCCGATGTCGGTTCCCAGGCCAAAGCCTGTGCAACAGGCAGCAATGAGAGCAGCTTCTCCGCCGGAAGAGCCGCCCACAGACCTTCGGAGATCATAGGGATTATTGGTGCCACCAATCAGCATATTCCTGGACTCGATCCACTTGTTCACCTCGGGGACATTACTGGTAGCGATGATAATGGCGCCGCTTTCCTTCATCAGCCGCACGCACTCGGCATCTGTAGCAGATCGTTCCGTTTTCCGGGATAGAAGGCCCAAAGTGTGGAGCTTTCCAGCCACCGCCGTACTATCCTTGGTGCTGAAGGGCACTCCAAGGAATGGCTGGCGCCGGAAGTCCTCGTCGCTGTACTCTTTCTTGGACAACTTCCGGTCGATTTCGCGTGCCTGTTCCAAGGCTTCCGGAAAGGGTCCATCGACCACGGCGTTGAGATCTCTGTTAACGCTTTCGATCCTCTCACAATAGGCTTTGACTATGTCATAACTGCGGGCCTTGCGTTCCCTTATAAGCTGCGCCAACTCCACGGCGCTTTTGCTGAGCAACACCTGCTGCTCCAGGCTGGGCGGACCCGGAACCCGCTTGAACGGACCCAAATACCATCCCAGGGCGAACTCCAGCAGTCGGTCACTAAGGATGTGGACCAGTGCCAGCAGGGCATCCAGTACGTGGCTCCAAAACGACATGATGATGATGTTGCTCGATTTTTTCCGCTGAGTTTTGCACTTTGCGCAATGCAAATTCGAGACAAAACCAGACGACGACGACCAACGACCACTGAGTTGCGATATAACCAAGACGTTGCCACCCCGATAAGAGCGAAAGCTGGGCGATGAAAGCTTTTCAAACCAGTTTCAAGGCGGAAAGTACAGTGGTACCCAACTGGATGGGATAGAAACTTAGGAAAATTAATGATGTTTTATTATTTTATACGATAGAGTATTTAACAATAAATATATTTATAAATTAGAATTGCTACAAAATAGTTTATTAATCATATTAACACCTTATGAGCTTTGAATCTAAGAACAATAAATTATTTGTATTATTTTAATTTTAGTTTTATTTATTATTATTTAAATTTGTGATATTTTTAAATGTCAAAACTAAAATTTAACGCTTGCAGTAAAAATTAATATTAGTAAAATTTATTTTAAATTGCATTTATTTTTAGAAATATTAAAAATACTATATTTTTGTTTTCAGTTATGAAGTTTTGAAAATTTAGGCAAAATTAAAAAATGTATAGCTAAATGAGTACACGAACATAGAATAACATCGCCAAAAATATTCAGATTTAGCCATAAAATAGCTAACATGTGGCAGAACTGACCGCTCACACAAGCTGAGTTGCAAAAACATCGAATATCGATATTTGGATATATTATCAAAAAACCTAATATCAACTCACAGCTGCTTCAAATGTTAAAAGAATTTTGCGAATGAAATGAACAACATTTTGCTAAATATCAACAAAAAATTATCTCAATATCGATATTTGGGCAAACAAAAAATATCGATATAATTATCATTCTTTGAAGAATATCGATATCAACAACCCTAATATCGACCCGCAGCTGCTTTTTCGTCAACAAAACAAAACAACCGCGCCGCCGCTGCTGCTAAAAAACGTTAAAACTCGGTCAAGCAGATCAAAAATAAATTGCACATTGTGAAGCAAAGCGTCGGCCTCGTGCGGTGAAGTAAATGCATTAAAAGCGGCGGCCTCGAGCAGTGCGAGAAACGTTTATTTCATAATTCCTGCCAGAGCAGCAGCTCTTATTGAATTTTACCCCAGTGCGTTGACCGGTAAAACAACTAGCGAATACCCTGTAATCCTAAGCAAAGTTCAACTACCCCCATTAAAACCCACCCACCCATTACTAATCGCATGTGCTGCACTATCTGTAAAGTGATTCATTTTTTAATTGGCTTTGGTAATAGGAACGTCTTATCTGAGCCGAAAAAAAATATAGATTATTCCCCATAGTGTGTGACATACGTAACCAATTAGTCAGCATGACCTGAGTGAGGTGTATAAATAGAAAGTTTTTGTCGAAAAGTGCATTTACCCAGTTAATATGTGTTATTTCGCTGGCGTTGTCAACAAAATGTTTTCGAAACCAAACAAATGAATATGTTTAAACTTTAAGCCCGTCGCAAATTGCCGGTTAAATGGCCAGACCAAATG
>VNKB01002069.1:0-24119 GCA_008042735.1 Drosophila leontia | reverse complement strand
AAATATTTTAAAAATGTCCTATTTTATTGTACTTTTCTTAAATTATTCTCAGTGCATTTAGTTGGTAGATAACTTGCCCGCTGGCAGAGGTCATAAAGAGCGGGAGCGGGATCCGCAGAGTCCAGCTAGACTGACAGATGCGTGCAAGTTGGCCATAAAAGAGCCCCAACGAGCTGAGGAATCGAATCGAGCCGTGGAAATAATTTAGCTGACACTGGCCCGGTCGGTGTGCACAAGTCCAGTGTTCACTGTCCATAGTCCACGATCCGCAGTGTCCAGTCAAGTGTCCACTGTCCGCTGTCTAGTGTCCAGTAGTGCCTGGTCTTGGTCTTGGTCTTGGTCGTCGACGTCGTTGTCGTCTTAAGGAAATGCATTAAATGAGTATCGGCCAGACTCTGTCGGCGGGTCGGGGGCTTCAAGTTTGTAATTTTACAGTTAGAATCGTCGGTAGCCAACGGGCAGAGGGAATTTGCTAGGGAAAGAGCGACAGACGGCGACTACTGGTCAATAAAATCAATTGAATCCAGTGGAAAACTCCAGCCAACGAGGTAGTACAATGCATAACCGTTGGAATAGTAATGGGCTACAAGAAGTCTAGATGAAAATATTAAAAATTGGATTAGGATATGAGTGTCATAAATAGAAGTGTTCACTTATCACAGAATTCTTATTTAATGAAGAGATAATTTAAAATTACACCATATCCTATCCCATTCCGGATAGTCTATGCAAACAAAGCCATCGAAGTCGGGCTAAAACAAAGCAGAATCGAGACTAGAAGAATTTATCGAGTGACCGGCTGAATTGAATCCTAATTAGGACAGATTTAGAAAGGTAGATAAATATTATAGAGCTATCAGAGCCCAGAGAGTACTACTCGAGGGGAATGTATGCCAATCTATGACCATATTTTTTTTTATAGATTTCCATAATAAATCTCTGCAGTCAATTGGCCAAAACCAACCCAAGACCGGCTCAGAAGGAACCTAAAAATCTGTCCATGACCTTCTTTGGACCGAGATGTAGAGTGAAGTGCAGAAAGTTCTGGCGAAAGACTTGGCGGGGCGGGGACTTGGGCACGACTTTGAACTTGCTTTTGATTTGGTTTTGGTTTTGGTTTCGGTTTTTTGATTTGGTTTTGGATTTTGCTTTGTTTTTTTTGGGATCTGCATGAGGGACAAATTGCGCCCAGCATTTGGCATGCAAAATGCGATCTTGACTGACTCGCGCGACTATCTAAATTTCAAATTATATGCTGGATGATCGTGTTGGTGGAAACCTCAGAGCTTTTCTTTCACTTTGTCGTCGTCCAAGTTAGAGGTTCCTGTCCCTTTCCATTGGCTTACCCCATGTCCAAACCAAAATGAAATAGAAAGAAGATGATCTTCTGCGGCCTGGCTAAGGCCTTTCTAGGTCGACTTTGGCCAGCGATTAGTGGCTAGGAACCATTTCATCCTCTTTCTCCGGCATCTTTTCATTTTATTTTTGTTTATAATCAAAAGTAAAATGATTGCGATTTCGTGTTTTGGGTTTCATTACTCTTTTTTTTTTTTTTTGTAGAGGGTTTTGGTTTTGTCTTTCTTTCTAGGAAGATGACCCAGTTGCTTGCAGTTTTTCTATTTTTCATTTTGCGGTGATGAAAGTTTGGACATCATAATGAGAGGAATAAATCCCCTAGGGTTTTTTAAGAAATTTATAAGCTTGAGAGACAAATTATTTCAAGCAAATTTTAATAGTTTTTCATTGCCTTAAAACTGTACTTTAATTGCTTAAATAACCATTTCTCAATTACCTCATTTCAGAACACCTTTTGCAATCAACACAACCACCAATACACATTTCACCCAAACCGCAAAAGCCCAAGATTTATATTCGTTTAACCGCAAAGGCTTAAATAAACACGACAATGTCTATCACGTCTAACGTTGCGTATGAGTAATGTCAACAATCAAACCATTTTTTTCTGCGGCCGCAATGAGTCAAAGTCCATGACAAATTATTGATTTTGCAAGTATTTAGAAATTGTCAATTCTCATTGACCAAATAACCAATAAAAAATGTTTATTTATTAGTAAGCTTTAAGAATGAAAGGTTTTCTTTAAGAAGATTTCCTTGAGAATGATTGGGAATAATAATATTTTAGCCCAGAAAATAATGGAATAAAGCTTGTTTTCTAAATTAATAAATATATTAAAATAGCAAGACAGTTCCAAGAGCAAAAAAAAACCAAAATAAATAATATAGTTCATTCATTTATAAAAAAAATTAATTATTGCTGTATTTAGTGATTATTTCTATTAGATTTTGATTCAATTACAACACATTTCGACATTTAATACACATTTAATTTAATGAAATAAAATTGAAAGCAATTTAAAATTAAGTATTGTAAACTTTAAATATTTTTTTCTATACCAAAAAATTTAAAAAATAACCAAATTACAGCAAAAATATTCCCTTTTCAAACTAAGCCAAAAGTAAACAAGAAAAAATAAATAAATTTCAACAAAAATATTTATTTTTTTTAGGTTGTTTGATAAAATATTAAAATGAATTTAAACAAATTTAAATAAAAACATTTTCTACCTTGTTTGGCTATTAGAGCAGCTCGTCTTTGTAGGCGATACATCTCGTTTGCTGGGTTTTTGCTGAGTATTCTCTGGAGAACTTCACTTGGTTAACGTTGCTTAAAAACTTCACAAAACCGAACAGTTCATTGTTGGAGGACTTGTATTGTTTATCTCCGGCTATTTATAAAACTATTCTTAAACACTTTTTAGCTACACCCGCGCCACAATCAGAGTTTCAGAGTTTCGGTTTTCTGTTTTCTGGTTTTTCTGGACAAAAATCGAGTAACGAATGCCGCTTGAGACCGCTTGGACCGCTTGAGATGACGTGCAAAATTGAACTGAACTGAAAATTGAACTTCCTGCTGCTGAGCTTGCAAAAAAACAAAAAAGAAAAAAAATCCAGAAGCAGAAGAGGGAGAGGAGTGAAGCGGAGAATGGCGAAAAATGTTATATCTCGAGATCGAAGAGACGAAAACCTCGTGTAGGAGTCTGCGAATCCCGAGAATCGAGAATTGAGAATCGACAAGCAACTGCAACTTGTTTGGCCATCTCGGGGCTCTCTCGTTGAGAGCGATCTTTTTTGCAACGAAAAAATATAGCCAAGATCTTCAACGAGGCATAAGGTAAACAAAACAGGCTATAAGCTGCAAAAAAAACGAATGCAGAATCTCGCCAGAGAGAAATAGTGGGGTATCTGCAGGGTCCCCCAAGAAGAACTCGTTTCCATTGTCCATAGTTGGCTTTGTGTGGCGATCCGGCATTAACCATACTCGTATAGTATCTCTGGAGCTAAGAGATACATATGTATCTAAGAGAGAGCTAAGAGAATCAGTTCGAAGCGAACCTCTTGCTAGATCGGTTCGGCTCGAACAGGTTGGACTTGCAACGACTTGGCAGTGAACTTGAAGCGTTAAAGGTTGTCGCGATCTTGAAAAAGCTATCAAGGGTTTTTTGCTAAGGGAACTGTGGTTTATTTAATTTAATTTAATTTTTTTGCAATGGGTTTTCATTTAGAAGAGTGTATAAATAGGATTTTGAAAACTAATTAAAGACAAGTTAAAGAAGAATATAAAACCCTTTAGATAAAGGACAATATATAGACTAAATAATTTTATAAAATATGTTTTTTATTTTTAGAAAAGGAATTTCAGAAAATATGGATATATTGATCCCGTTTTTGATTTATTAACCATATTTCTCATAATATTGGATTTCCTATTTAGTAACAGTGTTCATAATATTTAACTCATACTTATTAAAATCCATCTTTATTTGTTGTTTAAATGTCGGATATAACTTCTACCTTTGACATTTAATACAAATTAATTTGTCAAGTCTGTCAAAAAACTTGACCTTGTTATATGTGGCTGATCTTCTTGTGATTGATTTTCAAGCTACTGACATTTAACGTTAATATGCGAATATATACGAGTAAGCAATATGTTAATGATTTGTTAACTACCCGTATCTTTTAAACAACAAAGTGCACTATTAATCTACAAAGTACAGAAGTCCCTTTACTATCCCATCTCCCAATAAGTACAAACCATAAAGTAGTTCATAAACAAAATGCTTAAGGATCCATAACTACCGTGTAAATACCTCTTTCCCTTCGAAAGCAGTTGACAATTTGAATCCAATAAAAACGTAACTAAAAGTTGACACATAAAACGAGATAAGAGGTGCTTTTCAAAATCAATAATCAGATCGTTGTCGTTGCGTGTAAACGAGCCATCAAAAGTCGTTAAAATTAGCCCTCTTTGGCCCTTGTGTGTGTGTCTCTCTCTACCAAAAGGCAGTCGTAAAAGTTAAGAAACCGAAGCGATCCTCGTAGCAAATGTGCCATAAGCCATAAACCGAGATTTGATAGTTGCATTTAACCAATAAAAATTGATACTGACTATGGAGGAGAACGTTTTACCCATTTTTAGTGCCCTTCGAATGTGGCAACAAAGTTGATGTCTTGACAACTCAACCAAAATACAAAAATCTAGCAGAACACCCAAACAAAAAAAGTTAACATGGAAAAAAACCTATAAAGCGTGAGAACATATATATTCATAGGTAAATTGAGATCTCTATCTCAACCATCGGGTTGTAAATCTTCTTCAGCTCGAATCACGGAGGCCAAAACACAGGTTTTGCCATGTAAATTTCATTCTTTTCTTCTTTGTGTCTAGCTACCAAAAAAAAATCAAATATTTTGTCAGTAGGGGCAAAATAAATTGCTTTGGCTGCAAACTTTGACCCAATTTGGGTTTGGACTAAGGGATATATGTGCGTAAAGATATCTGCAGAGTCAGTCTTAAAGTGGTAACGAGTTTCATTTGTTTTTCTACAAGTTTGTTGAACCTGATTATGTTTTTCGGTGTAGGGGGCGTTTCTGCGGCTGATCTCTGGTTGAAGATTTTGTTTAAAAAAATTTTCAAGCCGAAACAAGGGAGCTTTATTAGCATTGTGTTGGATTCTACGCCTATGAGGTTAGAAATTGGCAAATAAATATATTTCTGACATTTTTCCTAATTTTTTTTTTATGGTTATATATTCTTGTCAGACTTTAAACTTTGTTTAGAATATAAAGAATAAATTATTCCCTTTAACTAATATATATTTTTAGCAGTAAATTCCAAGGTCTAATAATTCTTATTTATTCCCTTAGTTTATTTCTTATGTAAATTCATGAAATTAAAATAAATAAAATCATTAATTAATCCAATAACTCATTTTTTCAAGTGCCCCGACAATTTGTCGCCAAAGAGATAATCAAAATGTAATCCACTTATTATCCCCCACGCATCTTTTTGGCCAATTCTTGATTACATAACATAATGCTGCCATATTTCAAGAGTCAACAATTGTGCCTTGTGCCAATTGCCACTCGACTTAAAGTGGAATGGACCGCAAAAAGTACTTTATGTTCGGATATCTTGTACTCCTCCTCCAACTCCTCATAGAAAAAACATTTCACGAATTTTCTGTAGCATATTTTTAAAAATTAAGAGCAAAAAAAATTAAAAAGAAGTCGAACAAAAGGGAAACAAAACCGAAAACCGAAAACCGAAAACCAAAACGAAGACCAAACAAAAGAAAGCCAGACGAGACTTGAGTGCGATCCCCATCTATAGAGTACCAAAATCTACTTATTTTCGCATACAAAAATCATTAAATGCGATCATTGAACTGCGAGAAAATAAGAAAAATAAATAAAATAAATAAAAGTATAAGCGAATTGGGAGAGAGAGAAAACATTAGCCAACATCATCGCTTTAAAAATACAAAAATTATGGAATCTCGGGATGGCAGGGAGCCCGAAAAAAATAAAGATTAGCCACCGCGAATCAATAAAAAGAGGAAAATTAATCAAAAGAGTTTGCTCAAATTTGTCACACAATTAAAATAAATTATTTAAGATTCTTTCCAATCATTAATTTCAATTTATAAGCCGCCGCGTATTTCAATTGGCATTTAATTGCGTTGAGAGGTTAAAGAATTCATTGGCGACAGCCGCCAAACAATCGATACAATTTCGATTCCCACTTCTTTACTTCCAATTTCAATTTCGTTCTCGGTTTCGTTTTTGGAATGCCTAAAGCATTCTGACCTTCAGCACTCATTGAGATTTCTCGTTCACTTCACTTTATTCGGTTGATTTACTTTATTTACTTTATTTTCTCATTTATTCAGATATTTATGTCGATTATTATTGAATTTCCATTTGGGATTTTGTTGTTCTTTTTGCCGAGTTCTAGGCCTTAAAAAGTTCAATGGTTTAATTAGAGTTGATAAATTATTAAAAGATTGGGAATATTTTTTGAATAATTAATTGAGTTTTAGAGTGGAAAAATGGTTTGAAAAATGAAATACATACATATTAGACAATTATAAAATTATAAAACCGTTTTAAAGGTTTGATTTAATTTTTTAATAAAGTTTATAAATATTGATAAAAATTTACACTAATAGGAAATGTAAATAAACATGTGTTCTTTTCATTAAAAATTATTTGGTAATAAAAAAAAATGCATCAAAGTAAACAATTAAAATTATTTACTCATCCTAGAGTCTCCTCTAATTTGGTCTCTGCCACTTTCTTCCACGATCTAAGTTAAGTGACTACTGTATTCCCAGTCTTCCCATCTCCCCCCATTCTCCTACCCCCCAGTCTAGTTGTCAATTCTTCTGGCTTCCTGACTCTTATCAGCTTATATTTTGCTCAGCCATCAAGTTCTTGTCCACTGTCATTACGTAGATCGTTCGCCGCTTCTTAATTTCCAGATATTCTTCATATTATTATGGGCAATGATCGTGTCTAAATGAAATCTATTTTTTCGTAGTCAGGCTCTTTTTTTTCTCTCTTTCCCTCCCATCGGCTCATTCATGGCTAATTTGGCATTGGCCAGAAGACGGCAGTAAAGCCTCGCTAATGCGATTACATTACAGGTCTTGGCCCCGGCTCCTCTATGGACAAAGAGCCGCCTAATACGAGGTCCAGCTAATAATAAAAAGTGAAAAAAAAAACAAGACAAAAAATCCAAGACAAGTCGGTGACCACAAATAAATATGTGCACAAAAGGTTTTTGTACCCTAAAAAGTTAACCGAGAAATTTTCTAAAGTCAATGAACGTTACGTAATTTCAATTAGGTTTTTTTTCGGTTAGTGAGACACAGAAGCTGTTCGGAGGGGAAAAAAACAGTGTTTTCATCTCGGAAATGATGAGAATGAAATTGCATTTAATATTTTTCTGAGCCGAATGTAATTAGGAAGCGAAAGGAGAGTAAAAACGAACTAATGACTTTGGAGGTCATCAGACTTACCCCAATATGATTTATGTTCAAAGGGTTACAGAAAGACATATAATTCTTATAGAAGGCGATTCTTAGCTCACCTGAAATGAAAGAGAAAGAAAAGAACAGGTGTTAGGGGAAATACCAATAACTTTTAATAAAAAATATTATATATAACACTTAATATAAACATTAATTAAATCTTAGGAAGAGCTAAGTGAAGTCTAACTTATTTTAAACACAACTCAAACAAGTCTGACATTTAGTTATATTTTATACATATTTATTTTCTTAGAGACTTCACCTAATTTTCTAAATATTTCTCAGATAAACCCTTTAATCCCCTTCTGAATCACTTTCAATTTCCTTTATCTGCCATGCGTCGCCAGTCACAATCGGTTAGCTCAATGAAACGCTTGGGACATAATTGACTGATTTTGAAGTTACCAATTTTGTTATGAAAAATGTTTGAATATATATATACATTTTTTCCTAATATTTTTTGTTAGCCATCATAATTCGCTGTGACAGCAGCGGGCATAACTCTTTATTTTTGGCCTAATCTCAGGGGGATACATATACAAACAAAAAAATAATTTATAGTTGAAGTTGTAGTTGTCGGCTTATATAAATGGGAAATTAATTGCTTAATTTAGTGGAATGGATTGCGAGAGTTTACACACAAAAGGCAGCCAATGGAAATATCTTGGGGCCCACAGTTGGTTGTCTGACAGTTTTATCACATTATTAATAAGAAGTTGAGCCATGACAAGGCTCTTGGCCGATACCAGGAATAGGTCTTTATTTGCCAAGATTTTCTGCTGTTCTCTGGGATATACATATATATGACTTTGTGTATAGTATTGCAGTTTGGTTACCCATTCTCTGGATTCTGTGTGCGCATCTGTCAAGTTTTCCACGCCCTCGTCTGGTCCTAAACTGTCAACGTGGCCATAATTCATAATAAAGCGGCAACGGCGCCGTCGATTCTTGTCGCCCTTGTTCCTGTTGTTGTTTTAGCCTACGCTAAAACGCTGAGAGAGTCCACAACAACGTGGTAAATATACAAAAACACACAGAACACCGAACACTGGAACACTGAATACTGAAAACCGAACGGACACAACTCCACTCAGTCAAGTCAACAAAAGGCATTTTGCAAACTGTTTGCAAAAAATGGAAGGGAAACCTAGGAAACCAAGGGAAACCGAATGGGAATTGCTCTGGAAAAAATTCTGGGAACAACATGGCACTTGGAAAACAGTTTTTAGTAAATTTTATGATGACACAAGTATTTTAAAATAAATTAAAATATAAAACAGTTCATGTAAGATTTAAGTTTAATATTTAGCTTTATAAAAGCAAGTCTTTATATTGATTTTATTTTAAACTCTACAAAAAATTCAAATAAGATTTTATATTCTTTTTGAAAATATATTTATTAAATAATAAATTAAATTAATTAAAATAAATATTTCCCCAGCTACAAAAATTCTTTAAAAATCAAACAGACTTTCAACAATTCAAAGAGTAACCATTCAGTGTCTGCAATATTGGTAGAGTTGCCTGATTGTTTTCATTGCTATATGAACGGCATATACTATACATATACGTATATTCATATATAACCAAGAGACTACGTGTAGCTGGTTTATATTTGCTGCCTTTTGTTATCGCCCAACGTCCGCGGATCGAGGAAAGCCAACAAATTGTTGATTCGGTTGACTCAGCCCTATGCAAAAATTGTTCCAAGCTAAAAAAAAATATTCCCTCAAATGAATACGAGATTTATAGTCTACATTGGCTTAGATAAAGAGTCAAT
Source organism: Drosophila leontia (assembly GCA_008042735.1). Classification (NCBI taxonomy): domain Eukaryota; kingdom Metazoa; phylum Arthropoda; class Insecta; order Diptera; family Drosophilidae; genus Drosophila; species Drosophila leontia. The sequence goes on along the minus strand of VNKB01002069.1, from coordinate 14,942 downwards.
AAAACGGAATTGGTTTTAAATTGTATATTTTTTGTGTAAAAATATAACGAAGAGAAGAAATATGGCTAAGGATGGGGAAACTATAAATTATAAAGATTTTAGAGAAATGACAAATTGGTATTTTTGGGAAAAATACAGAGGTAGGTAGTACAATTTTTAAAAGGTTTATATAAACCTTAAAATGGGTAAAAGAATAAAAGAACATATTTCTTTAAAACAATTATATAAACCCTGAAGCTGTGGTTATAAAATGTCCCATACTTTTGCTTTACAAATCTAATAAAATATTTTTTAATTAATTATTATACATTTGTTAAAATATACAAATATAATTCTTAAAAAAAAAAAATAATAATAACTTGTAATACCTTTTCCTTTAATATGTACGACAAATAAAAGTAATTTGCTTTGCTAATTGATACACTGGAGACTTCTTATATCCCGTCTCTTGAATTCACATCCCATCAAGCAACTATTTCCTCCATTCGCTTTCCATCCACGGATCTTATTAAAGATATTTGCTGCTGTTCCTCCTCCTCATCCTCCTCCTCCTGCTGATGCTGAGATGCTGCCTGTTGCTGCCCCATTAGAGATTCGCGCTGGTCAATAATAAATTCAGAATGCTGGAAAACATTTCGCAGTGCCATATCAATGGCCGGCAGTCTTGTTGGTTGGAGATCCAGGCAGCATCGCGAGTAGAAGAAATGCAATTACAAATAATATGCAACTTGGTCGTTTATCTTTATCTTATTTATGAAAACGACAACAAACCGACAAATGCAATTTATGTGTTTTTGTTGCTGCTGCTGCTGCTTGCCAATGCAAAAAGGGCAGCCAAGTATTTCAAGGCAGCTGCATCACATAATGCTGCATAATGGACAATGAACCGGAGGGATATGCCATAGCACTCTAACTCCCCAAAAACAAAATAGAAAAAAATATATATAAAAGAAATGAAAAGCGTTGCCCAACTCGCAGGAAGAAGTGGCAACAATTGCCGGGCATTAGAGATACAGATAGATGGCGAAACGAAAACAAAGAAAATAAATAAATAAAAACAAAAGAATGCGAAGCGATTTGTTGAAAGTGTGTGGAAATGCTTGCACTGTGGTTATTGTTTTTAAATCAGCGGAAAACTTTGAGAATTGAGTGAAACAAAATTTTTTTTAATAAAAAAACCTTCTTGAATTATAAACTCATTTGTTTTATAAGAAATAAAACCCTTTAACATTTGATAATTTGATCAATCAGGAAAGAATTGATATCTATTTTGTCTAGCTTTATATTTGTTTTAATTTGTAGATAAAAGAAATAAATTAATATAGCTAAGTTTCGTGACCTTTAAAAAATTCCCTCAAGTAAAGACCTAATTTAAATATTTATAAACAATTTTAGAACTTAAATTTCCAAGTTTCCAATTTAATTTAAATTTTTCCTGATTATAAAAATACAAAAAAAAAAATTTCAAAAATAAATTCTCCCATAAATTTTACAGAAAAAATCCCTTCTCCACCCACTGTCTACCGCCACCAAAGTCAGTGGCAGTGACTGCATCCGTAGTGCATCATCGAGTGGCATTGAGATTGGGGAATTGGGGATTGTGGATGGTGGATTTCGCGGAGCACTCCTGCTCCTTTGGCCCTGGCTACAAAATGGACTGAAAAAGTGTGACTCTGGCCGAGTATTTCGACTAAGAGGGTTGGGCCCCCGAAAAAAAATAAAAACCTGGAAGTAGGAAGTGAGAGCTAAACAAGAAAAAATGAGCTACGTAAAAAATGAGAAAAATCCCTTTTGGGTAGAAAAAGACCCCCCAACCACTCACACTACCTTAGGCACTCGGAGAAAATATTAAATAAATGAAAATAATAAATTATATTTAATTTGAGAAAGTCTCTATTATCAAAAAGGTAAAATAAGTATGGTATTTGGTTAATAAAAACTTGATTTCCTCCTTTAAAAACCCTCCAAAGAAATATAAAAAATGTAATTAAATTTTTTAATATTTTTCCTTGTGTAAGCAACCGGCAAAGCGGTGCGGAGCACGCAAAAAATCAACAAAAATAAATCGCGCTTTATGGTCGCAATGGTGAAGCAGCAGGCACAGCAGCAGCAGCAGCAACTTGCAACTTGCGGCTTGCAACAAATATTGTGTTTAATAAGCGCACAGAGCGCGTGTAGGGCCAGAAACAAAGGCCATGGGCTTATACCCAACCTGTTGCCAATCGCAGGGAGGGATTGGGCCGGGCTTTGGGCCCGGCTCTTAGCCTGAATCTGGCTGCGGACTCTGGAGCAGCAGTGCAGCAGCATCTTCTATTGATAGTCAATGACATTTGGTGTTTGGCTTGTGGCAGCGGCACAAGTTGCACTGCAGCCAGCCGAGCCCGAGTTGGCCATAAAAAACAGGCAATGCCAGGGCAAAAGCTTCTTTGTTGCTGCTGCTGCTGCGACTGCTGCTGCTGCTCCTGCCGTGACTGCCATTGAAATCCTATAAAAATGTTATCTTAATGGTTTTTATGTTAGCGAAAGCCATTAAAACAACAAAAGCCCTGGACGGGGACTCTACTCTCTGCAGCTTTGCCGCATGCAACAGGCAAACGGGCAACGTGCAACGTGCAACTGGCAACTGGCAACAGGCGATGTTGCTGTTGCTGCCTTCCTGCAAATAAAGTAGGATTTTACTCAATTGTACGATTGATCAGCAGCTGGAAGGAAAGAAAAAAAATAATAATACCAAAGGGAAGCGAGTGAAAAAGGAAAAGCGGGAAAATATCGACATTGGGTTGGGCCGCAGTTTAGGGTCCGATGCAGATTGTGAGCTGCGAGCTTTAACTATTTGCTTGATCAATTGGGAGGATATGGATGGCAGCAAAGGTACTTCCAGAAGAAAAAAAATAGAAAGGCAATGATTGCTGGCTAGATTTGAAAAAAAAGTCTTTAATATACAACAAATAAATAAAGTTGGGTTTTCCAAGATTAATGACTGCTATTAGGGAGTCCTTTGAGACACTAAGAGGGAGATAGATTTCGATTTAGGACGAAGAGGTATTTAATTAAAATTTAAAAAAATTTAGGAGAATATTTTTTCTAATGTTTTATACTTCGAAAATTCTTGATAAAAAACTATATCTGTATAAATTAATATTAAATATGGAAAAGTAACAATTACTTTCATCAAAAAGTTGCCAAAAATGTTGACAAACTATTGATTAATAACTTTAGTTATCTTTTGCTTCTGAAAGTCCTAAATTTTTGCGATAACCTATCGTTTAATGATAACAAATTTTGATAAAATTTGGCAATAAATGTGCCAAAAAGCATTCATGGCATTCCAATCGCCTGACAGACCCGAAAATTTTAACCACAAACTTTCGTTATCTTATAGTATCTACATAGTATGTATTTAGTATTTAAGGCCTTAGTTTTCCCCACTTTGCCATAAGCCAAGAACCAAAACCAAAAGTGCTTCTGTTCTAACCACAAAACCGCAGCAGAGAATAACAGGAATTCATTCACACGCTTGCCTGTCGCAGTTCCACCTTCTCCTCCTCATCATCATCGTCATCATCAGCCCACAAAAATTCCACTTGAGCACGACAGATGGCCAAAATAAAAATAACAAAAAAGAACAAAAATATATATACGAATATAAGTTCATATATCTGAAAAGCCAAACAACCTACCGCAGTGTCAGGCGAAGCTCAACACACAATACATCACAAATGACAACAACGACGAGGCAGAAAAAAAAGAACAAGCTCAAGCACAGTTTGGGAGCCACAACACTGAAAGAATCTTAAATAGATATATTTTTTTATAATATTAAATATACCAAAGTTTAAGAAGAAAGCAATATTAAATAATTTTTTAAAATGAGAAAGAATATTTTGTGGAAAACTATTTTTAAGACAAGTTTTACAAGCCTTCCTTATAAGCAATGTTATATTTTGGAATTATTTTGTAATAAATACATAAATACATATATATATTTTTAATTATATTCCATATAATTGTTATTTTTATAATTTTTATATTATTTTCCCCCAGTGCATCAGCTTCAAGCTTCCACGCTATCATTTTACTTTTTTATCACACACTTTTTTTTTGTTTATTGTCTTTGGCGTAATTAAATAAAAGCCAACTGTAAATATTTGCAAAAAGGCTATACGGAAGCTTTTTTATAAAGCATTTAATATGCATATGGGCTTACTTATAGGGGGGAATATGTGTGTTTTAAAAGAAGGAGATGCCCTGGAGAGAAGGGTATTCATATTGCAAAGTGAAGTGAAGTGCGACAGCTGCCGGTTTCAAGTGTCCAACAAGAGAACATCAACAACAGCAGCATTAACAAGCTGCAAAGGTAAAAAATCGTATGTTTTTGTTCTTGTTTTACTTTATTTGTTTTATTTTCTGTGAGCCATCAGCAGTCGTCAGTCGGTCTAAAGTCTGAAGCACGGAGAGCACAACCTGTCAAGGAAGCTTTGCCAAAAAATCAACTTTAAAAATATTTGACAAACAAAAATTAACAATAAGAACAAAGGCAAACAGGGGAACAGATGAAGTGAAGCCGAAATATGATGGGAAGGAGTTAGGTTTTGATGGATGCTCAAGGCAAACAATAAAATAAACAATTCAACATTTTAAAATAGCTTTTATAGATGTAACAAAATCAGTTATGAATTATAACTGTCATCAAAATGACTAAAAACAATGTTTAACTATTGACATAATAGATATTTCTCAAACACTTCCCATTTGCTAATTGGTTTTTAGCAATTGTTTAGCAAACATTTACCCTCAACAAAGTAGCCCCCTTCAGGCATATTTCCTCCCCACATTTTCCCTCCTGTATACAATTACTTAGAAACCTCTCGTCTATATCCCCAGCTAATTGCATTTCCCACTAAATGCAAAATCCCAGCAACAAAGGGCAGCTCTCGCCTGGAGATTCATGCGCGGAGCTCTGGGAAAGAACAGCTCCATTCACCCAGTAGCATCAAAAGCTATTTAAAGTCTTTGACACTTCATTTACAATGAAAATCGGAGGAGTAGGAGGAGGAGTACCAGCAGTGGGAGACCTTCCTCCTTGCCATTAAATGCATGTTCGTGCTAAGCCCAACAAAAGGCATTGGCCAAAGGCAGACAAAAAAAAAAAATATAAGAAAAATAAAAACAAAAATCCAATTCACAAAAATAAAAGAACACAAAAACTAAAGTATTGCAAGCCATAATAAAAACCTGAAACTGAAACCTGAGCAGTGTATGCTGGTCTACAAAAAATCTGAAAAAAAGGGAAAACTAAAAAGCAAACCGTGTCGGGGGTGTCGGGACCAAGTGTCGCTTGGTCCCTGGCTCAGAATTCCTGGAACTGCACTCGCATTAGCAGAACCAACGTTTTTTGACTGATTTGGAAAAAAGGCAAAGCAAAAACCAGAGCTCACATATAAATGACCATTAACTGAGAGCTCAAGCTCAAAGAGCGTAAAGTGAACGACATAAAAATGCAAAATTGCGTAGCCTGGGAAACAGATTCGTAGCAAAACTGCACTTCAGAATATACACTGGCAGAAAAAGAGGGGTACAAGTTGAAGGGGATTTTAGGGAATTTCAGAGAATTAAGAATTTTCTAATAAATTTTAGAAAAAATACGTAAAAAAGATTTTGAGGTGTGTAAATATGATTGTAAAGTTAAGTTTCTATGGATTTAGCTTACTGAACTATCGGGTTTTTGATTGAATAAATACTGGCAACATTTTACAGTTCGATAATAGGAATAATAATATAATAATTTATACAAATAAAACTCTCTATTTAAGGAACTTATTGTGAAATTTAATTTTTTTTAATTTCCTTTTTCTTTTAGTGCCCCTACACATACTGCAGTAGTGCATTAGTCATCCAACTCTTTCCGTTGACGTCTGCGTTTTATTGAAATTTTGTCGGTCTTCCCCTCAACCCTCCTCCCACCATCTAACTTCACCCGCAACTAACAGCGACAAAAAAAAGGGAAACCAACAACTGTGGAAAAAGGTGTGAAATTCACGCACTGCAAAAAGTAAAAGGGGAAGCAACAAAAAAATAAAAATGAAAAGAAAGGAAAAGATCTGGCGCCGGGCGTTTAAATTTATGAGTGACTGGCGGAATGGCGCTACTGACTGAATGACTGAATGACGGAAGGGGTTAGCCGAGGACAGAGTGACTGACTGACTGACTGGCGGGCGGAAGAGGACTCCAAACTACGTGTGTGGGCCCTTTTGAGAGCATATTTTGGCCAGGCTAAAAGAGAGACTCAAGTGTGCATTAAGGCAACTACAGTGGGAAGTGGAGTATATGAACTTAAATCTTTTTTAATGGTTATTTAAATAAATCTATATTAAATTTGTTTTATATAAAAATAATATATATTTAATATATATATATAAAATATATATAAAATATATTCTGTTAAAGAAATCATGATAAATTATAATACAAGTTTCTATTAAGGTTTTCCCTTGGAATAGTTTATAAAGATTTTTTTAAAATTACAAATAATTATTTAAATTTTAAAAATATATTATAGATTAATTAATCCCTTATTAAAACTTTTTTATAATTTAAGAAGATTTCCAGCCAGTGTAGCATTAGCAGACAGCGATATTAGCCCTCCCAGGATATATGACTCATCCGCCATGGAGTCCCAAGAAGTGCGGCAAAACAAAAGCATAAAACAAACCCAAAAACAATAAAAACTTCTTCTAAGGTCCTCCCAATCCCAGACAGACTCCTCTACATTTGGCTCTGGTTCAAGTTTTTAACTTCCTTGGGTTCAAGGGAGCGACCCAACCGACCAACCAACCGACCACCCAGGGAATTTTTTTTAAGCAATTTCTACTGAATGAAAATTGAATTTGAGGCACATAAATTATGGGTTAGCCTTTTGGTTTGAAGGCGAGGATATTAGCCTGAGAAGAGATTTTTTGCGATGCGATTTTATGTGGAAAAGGCATTATCATCATCCCCCATCGTGGGCACCATCACCACCACCATCACCGCCACCATCATCATCGTCATCATCATTAGATAATGTTCTTCCCAGGAATGACCTCCGACAACTGAAAGATTGCGTGCACTTGGCTTGGAACGTGGCACAACAAGCCAACAGAAGATGTGTGTAGAGATGGGGCCTTCGAGATTGTCGGCGACTGCAGCTCATCAGGCATTCGTCGCTCGTGTGATCCATCATCGGTCCAGACTAGACCATAAATATTAATACTGTCTGCACAAGCGCCAACTTCCTTTGAAACGGAATTCGGAATTCTAATTAAAGCAGCAGCAACTTTATCTCTGCGCCAGATGAGAATGTGAATTAGAAGGGTTTTCTAGAAACATGTACATATTGTGTGTACTTAGTAATGTCCCCGTGGGCAGCACGTGCCCATAAGGGGTCTTTCTATGATAGTACCTTTGTAGTAGCAAGATTTAATAATTGAATGTGTTTTAATTTTTAATACATATTCAGTTAACATAAGCTAAACATAGTTAAGAAGGTCTTGAGAGCTGATAAATAATCATTAAACATTTGCATACCAATCAGGATCCAGTAGGAAGGAGACTCTCTATAAGGTACTATGATAGGGTGTAAAAAGAGAGAACAGACCCTTTAAAAAGGATGAAAATAATTAAATAAAGACTAACTAAATTTAATTGAAATAAAAATGAATAAATCTCTTTTTTTTTAACTAAATAAAGACTGACTAAATTTAATTGAAATAAAAATGAATAAATCTCTTTTTTTTTAACTCTTTTATAACCCACAATTCTTATATTTCCCTCATAAAATGTTCACCGTTTAAGCTATTCCCAATAAGAAATAGCAATCTTCCGATTAGATGCATTTAGCTCAACAGTTTCCCGTTAACATTACCCACGATTATGGGGGCCCCCATGCTGTTAATGTTAATCCCCCACGCTGTTAGCATTTTTAACAGCAGGTGCAACATTTCCGCACCCATCATCCCAGCAACAACAATAAACATGGGTAAAGCCCATAAGGAGCAAGGCAAATAATGCTTTTTGTTTGATTGCTGCTCCAAGAGGAAGGAGAACAACAACATCAACAACAACAAAGTCAAATAGGAGAGCAGCCCCCCTTCGGTGGAGATAGGAAGAGAGAGCAAGATGGGTAGCAGCAAGCTCTTCTTGTTCTCGCTCGCCTGTTGTTGTATTTGTATTTTATTTAAACAATTTACAAGAAAGCAACATTCCAGCTGCCTTAAAATGGACAAAAGTTGGCACAAGAACCATGGAAGAGCTGCAGCAGCTACTGGCAGACAGAGACGGGAGACAATGGCAAAATGTTGGCGCGACAGCAACATTTTTCTTGGCACCAACACAGACAATGTACACAAGGGAGGCAAGCTGAAGAAGAGGGGGGCGGCAGCGGCTAAGACAATAAACGCGTTTATTGACTTTGTCGGTGGCAACTTGCAACTTGCAACTAGCAACTGCAATTGCAGTAGCTGAAGCAGCAGCAGCAGCAGCTGCTGCGTCTTTAACATTGGAACAGCGTTTAACAGTTAAACAGAGCTTAGCAGCCGCGGAAAATGTTAATTGGGTGTAATGTTAATTACATTGAGGTATTTAATACAGGTGCGAGGGATAGGGAGGGGGTGGAATGACAGCTCAGTTGGATTCAAACTGCAAGAGAAAGGTGGGGATAAAGGGGGAGAGAGAAAGAAGGGGATTTACAGTGGTAATACTAGGATTGATTTTATATATATTTCTATTATTTTTTTACTCAGAATTCCAAAATTGGAGATGCTACAGAAATCACAAGGGTCTTTTGAAAACCTTGAAAAAGTATAGGCTGCGATATTGTTTATCGAAAAAAAAGTTAAAATAAATTCTTAATGTCTTAAAATGATAATATTATTATAAACCCAAAATAATTTCTAAAGCAGAGAAATTATTATTTAAATTTGTTGTATATTCAAAACTCTTGAGGATATTAAAGCATTTATTAACTAAATAATAATAAAAACACAATTAAAGTAAGATCCTATACCAGTCACGTCCCAGCAATTCCCTTTACTATTATTATTATATTTTTTCCAAAAACCATTTTGCCACATTTAACTTGATTCCTCTGATTGTTCCTTGATTGTTTGCCTTTCGTGCTCCATAAAAAGCGAAAATAAATAATAAATTATGAAGCACGCTTAGCGCCCTCTGCCCAATACCCCAAGCAAACAGCAAATAAATATTATTATCGCGATTTTTTGGCTCCCTAAAAAAAGAGCCGGCATTATTGTGGCTGCTGCTGCTCCAGCCTTTGTTGCTTCTGCTTCCTTATTTCTACTCTAAGTTCAAGACAAATCCAGACAACAGAAGACACGCAATGAAGACAACATCTTGAAAAGGGTCAAAACATCAAGCAGCTCATGATGATGATGATGGCGAGATGCTGGAGTAGTGAAGGAGGGGTCGGGTTCCGGACTTAAGGGACTGGAACTCGGACTCGGGACTTGGAAATGCAAAAGGTTTTCTTCCTCTTTTCGATCTGCGCCAGTTGATAGCGAAAATACAACAACACAAAGGGAACTGGAAGGGGGGATATCGGGGTGCTGTTGTTATAGCTTTATATACAAAACGAAATCAAATGAAATGAGAGATTTGCAGCACGCGAGATTTATGAGCTGAGACTTTGAGTTGCCAAAGGAGAAGCGAATGAAAGAGGCGGCCCCACAAAATAAAAAAACAAAAGTTCATAAAAATGTTGATTGCCAAAAAACGATTTCGATTTTCTGAGCCTTTATGAAAATGATTTCAGCAAATAGAATACAATAATAAAAACGTGGGAGTTATGAAAGCATAAATATTTAAGCCCTATGAAAGTTAGAAGTCTATAAAATATTTAAAGCCTTCCTCTTTAATAGTTTACTAAGTGCAACATAAACCCTACAGCTACTCAATATAATTAATTGCAGTCTCCTCTAATAGTTTTCGCTTTAAAGCTTCACAGCCATTGTCTTACATCGCACATAACCGTAAACTTCACGCAGCAACTTTGAAAACAAAATGCCATGTAATTAACACCAAAATAACAGATTTTCGCCAGAGGAGAGCGAAAGGCGCCAAAGGGGGAGGGTGGGGAGGCGTGTCACGTCGAATGCTTAACGTAATTAGCAGGCGGCGGACGAAGGAGTCGAAGGAGTGCAGAGCCCCGTCCGTCTCTTTCTTCGTAAATTATTTGCGTCGAATTAAGGCAGCAAACAAGTCTTCGATGGCGACTAGCGAGAGATGGTGCCATCTCTTTCGATGGAGCACAGTGGGGATGATAATTTAAATATATGACACAAATAGAAATTAAAACCTTAAAGGGATTTATAAAAAATATTTTAAGCCATCAAAAGCTTAAGTAAAGTAGTTTGCTATTTAGCTTTTGCTATAGTCACTTATCGTTAACCTACATAGGTAAGACATGTTTTTGTTTGATTTAATATCTTTAAAGGAAGAATTTATAATCAAAAAATATCTTTATAAAATGGTTATATCTTTTAAAACACCTTAAAATATTTATTAATTTTTAAAATAGTTCAAAAACTCCTTGATTTAATACTCTTTTCTTTCCCCATTCATCCCACTGTCCAGCAACATCGGCAAACAGTTAGAGGAGCCTGTGATTGCTGGCCATTTGTTGTGCAAGGGTGGCAGGAAGGATGCCACGGGGAAGGGGAGCCCATGTATTGGCCAGTGCAACAATATGGCGCCACTAATTAGAAATTCTTAGCTCACAAAAAAAAAGGCACTAGAAGAAGACCAAACGAGGCAAAATATTTTTGTCGGCGATGAAGCGACAAGGCGACAAGACCTCTGACAACGGTACGGGAACGGGAATGGCAGATCTCTCTTGACTTTTAAGGAAGTGCCAAAGTGACATTAAATAGTTCTGTTCTGGCTACGATCGGGCCGTTGATGTGACAATTGCACGACGCGGCTGTCAAAGTATAAGGGTTTTCAAAGGCAAGACCAGGAGTTAGAATTTTAAAGTATGTTAAGAGATAGAAAATAAATATAAATATATAATCATAAGAATTAAAAATCTTATAACAAATAATATATTTCTAATTTAAAAAAGAGTTTTCACTTTCCAAAATAATTTTTAAAAAGTTTGTCAAATTGGTACCATAAACTCCAGGCTCCAAAAGGATAAATGTCAACAAAAGATTCTTCTGGCACATCATCCCTATATCTCATACCCATTTACATTATCTATTCCCTTCTATTTTTTGTGTGCTTCCTCTTAAGTGATCCCACAGAGACAATGACTATGCTTTGGCCCAAACCGAAGGCCAAAAAGGTTTCCCCCATTTCGGTGCTGGTCACATGCTTATGAGCATTTAATTAAATGCAAGAACAACAAGTCGGTGGAAACCGAAGATGGAGCCAGTCCAAAGACCAAAAACACTGAAGAGTGAAGACCAAAGACTGCATACTTAATGCAACAGAGTCGAGCAAAGGAAGCGGCGGCGAGGCAGCTGCATCGCTTTGGGACGCTCGCGAGTCCCAAAAGTTGCTAATTAAAAAGGCAAACGGCAGCAACAAATGCAACAGGAAGCAACATCAAGATGCGGCACGAACGAAAATGTTGTTAACCTTTCCAGCAGCAGCAGCAACAACAACAAGGAGCCTTGCTGTTGTCTTTTGACAAGCCAAGGAGCAAAATGCTATCACCAGGGACCCCAAAGAGCAACAACAACCAGCAGCAGCAGCAACAGCAGATGCAACCGCCTAACGATCAATAGAACAAAAACAGAAAGAAAAAAATAAAAATAGCCAACAGAAGCGGCAGGAGAATGGGCCAAAAGCAGCAGGCAGCAATGGCAACAGTTGCAAGTACAGTAGCTGCAACAACAACGACAATGTTGCAGCAACATTTTCGTGCAGTTGACATTCGTGCCAAGGTGGCCAAGAGCAACAAGCAACAGCAACAACAGCAGGAAAGGATATTGAAGTTCAGGAAACGAAGAATTGAATACCCTTCAAGGGAAAGTATACAATAACTATTTAAAAGAAAGTGAAAATTGCAGGTATTAGTGGCAACATTAGTAGCAGTATTTTTATTTAATTTAAAATATTAAATTCAAGGATATATATTCTTAAAATTTCTATAAAATGTCACAAGCTTTTCCTAAAACTAAGGCTACTCCCTGGGCAGCTCCTGGAGCGGTCGGCAAACTGTTGCAAGTTCTTAGAACGCGCCACATGCTGCGCAGACACGTCCGTAGCCATCGTCATCGCGTCCCTTCAGCGACTATTGAACTTGAATTTTAAGTGCTGCTCCCCGACTTCTCACCACTGTTTTGCTACCAACTTGGCCAAGATGCCAGATATAAGATTTAAGGGAAGAGACAGGGGACAATGGTTTATTTTTAAGGGATATTTATTAAAAATGTCTAGGTAAATAGACATTTTAAGGAATAAAAATCTAAACATTTAATTACAAAAAAAATATACTACTATATTTATATATTGAATTTAATTGTAAATAAAATCACCCTCAATTCCATTCAGTTTTTACCATTTTAAAGCTCCTTTCATTCTAATTCCTTATTTATCCATCAACTTTTTGTTTGTCAAACTTTTTCCCTAACAATTCCACGCAAAAAATACCGCTCATACAACAATTTCACCCCCCGCACAACAATAATAAATTTTTAACTTTCAAACTAACTAAAATAAAATTCCGAAAAAAACGCCTGGCAGGGTTGAAAGGATGGGAAATTGGATTTGCACGCGCAGAATTTTCCAATAAACGATAAAATTAAATTTGCGTATAAAAGTTTATGCTGGCTGCCAGTCCCCAAAAAAAAAAAAAGACAAACTGCACTAGAGGTTGGAAGAGAAAAAAATAAAAAGGAAGCTGTAGGATGGACTCAGACAATTGCAGCAGAAAATTGCATATGCTGACTGTGCCATGCCGTCTAAGAGGGGCAATTTCCATGCTAAATGCGCAGAAACCAGGCCAAAGGGGCGCTGGGCCAGCAAAAAAGCAGGAAATGCACCAGTCAAAGTCGTATAAAACACAAAAAAACTAAGGAAGGAAAATTGAAAAGACAAGAAACTGGAGGAAAATTGCCTTGAATCAAATATGCCAAAGGACAGTGCAATTGAGAGATCAGCAAAGGGCGCAAGGGTTTTTTTTTCTTAAAAGATTTTAATGTTATCTAGACAGGATAAAAAGGGAGTTATATTTTAAATAAAAAAGGAATGTATTATATTATTAATTTAATTATTAACTACTAATTTTAGGCAAAGAGGTATGTGTTGTCTCCACCCAATTATTTGCCATTTAAAATCCTTTTTTTCAGAAAAAAAGGAATGCTAATCCAATAATCATTTCCTTTATCTACAAATGCCACTTTACATATTCCTTTTTGAAAGAGAGCAAACATTTAAGCCCTCACAAAAAGCAGGGAGTAATTCCCAATTCTATTGCCAAAGCCGTAGGAGAAGCAATAATGGGTCCACTCAAAGTAGTTCAACATGAAGTTCCACATTTTCCCCTAGTTTTTTCTATCATTTTATTTCCTTTTTTTAACTCTAGTGTAGTGCCGCCCACCCAAGTAGCAACTACTATTTTTTCCTTTGCTCTCTGGTATCTTCCTTGTGTTTTTTCTGTATTTAAAGCAAATTAAACAAAATTGCGCGCAATAAAACTTAATGGCTAATTAAATGGGATGGGCTGGGCTGGTCCACAGAACATCCTCTCGAAGGCAGGATATAAAAAAAGAGGAGGAGGAGAAAAAAAATGGGGAAAATGGAAAAAAGGGGGCGAAATTGCAACAGTGGCAAGAGCAGCTGCTTGCAATTTCATGAAGACCTTTTTGCATAATTTACAAGTGGCAAAAGTTGAGATAGATTTTTTTCTCTCCTTAGTTGCTGCTGCTTGTGTTTTACAATAAATGCCATTTGCTTTAATGAAATTATTCAGTTTATGGCTTCATGTAGGAGCAAATAAAGCCGAGTTAGTTTTTCCCTTATTTTTCACACAGTTTAAGTTAATTTATTTGATTGTTATACAAACAAAAACAAATAAATGTGTGCACATTTGGGAAAATTTGATTTCAATGATTGCTAGCTTTAATGTGGAATTAAATAAATAAATAAATGAATCAATAAAGCCTTGTTAAAAGCCAATCAATAAAAGTGGGAAAACACTAAATATAAATAAGCTGCAAAATATTTGCAAATTAAATAGCAAACACTTTAAATTAACTTACTTTGTTAAATGATATATTTATTGCCTCAATGTTGGTTGCTTACCTGAAATAAATAAGAAAATATATTGTTTTAAAATGCAGTTTTACATAATTTGAAACAATTTTTACCATTCAAATTAGTTTCTTAATTTTTTGTTAAATAAAAAAATTAACTTATAATATCAAAAAAAAAATATTTCTTATTATTTATATACCTTTAAAATATGTAATATGTTTCTTTAAGATTTTAAGTGATTTTTAATTCCATAAAAAATCTCTGTAATCTATTTGTTGTTATTTATATACCTTTAAGAAGAGTAAAATAATTTATTTTATCAGTTTCCTCATTATTTTTCTTGTTTATATTGTCCACTTTAAAAATCCCTTTTAGCCACGATTTATTTTTCTATCATTCCATGCTGTAGCTTTGCAAATTCTTTCAGGTAGATCTTTTGTCAATCCAAGACTTAAGTCCTTCTGCCTGCTTTGCTTTGCTCCTTTCTCATTATGTCCAAATCCCACTTTGTCTGCTTAACATTCTTAAGCAAAACTTTAGCATAGTTCCTGATCCATTCACTGCCTTTTCATTTTACTTTTTCTTTTCTTTTCCTTTTCTTTTTTTATATAATTTTAATTAGCCCGATGTTGGTTATCTTTCGAGCTGCCTGCCTTACGCTCGACTTCTTGGAGAGGAACCCAAAC